>CM042443.1:19638155-19783155 GCA_023631565.1 Gymnocephalus cernua
TGGTAAAGTACTTTAGGTCTAGGGGTGTCCCAGATGAAGAATTTACATAGTCGAATCAGACGTCGAGTGATCGTCGGGGGGGGGGGGGGGGGGGGGGGGGACATGCAAACGATTAGGACACGGACATAACAAGAGTAGCTTCTTATTGTATACGTGTTGCAAGGGTGTAGAAGAGTAATTGAACGAGGTGATTAGTCAGCAGCTGGCCCCCGGTGACGAGGAGCGGAGCGCACAGAGCAAAAAGTCTGCTTTGCACGCACACACACACACACACACACACACACACACACACACACACACACACACACACACACACACACACACACACACACCTTACTTTGGATGATATTTTACTATTTCAAAGTGCACCCACGCTCTTTTCCCAGACATTTTCACTTAAAGGTTTAAATCCCTGCGGCCAAGATGCTCCTCCGTCGATCACGGATCATGGAAAGTTAAACTTGAATCTGCCATGGGGCGGTTGGATTTATTCGCCCACTTGAAAATGTTTTAAAAGCTTCTTTCTTTCCACATTTTGACTTACAGCATAAGGCTATATTTTGATATTTATATCATAACATGCTGCATATTGACATATTGGGAGAAAACAGGTAGTTCTATGTAAAATCCGACATTGAGCACCCCAGATAGCCAGAATGGCATGATCCTCGTTTCATAACGCTTCATCGAAGGTTCCACCAATCTCACAGTTGAATCAGGCTCCTTCGATTGAAGCATCAAAGATTCCACTATTCATTGTTTTTATAAGCTTCCATTTCTCTTATTACTGTGTGTGCGTGCGTATGTGTGTGTGTGTGTGTGTGTGTCTTCACTGAGTAATAGTGAGAAAGATAAGGAGAGCATATACAGTATGTGGTGTTGGTGTACAACAACACACAACCATGTTCCACAGTTAAACCACTGAACTGCATTCACAAGCTGAATGCACGGGATGCAGTTCATGTGTGTACGTTGTGTATCGTGCATGCATGTCGAGGACTTTCCAACACTGACATGTTTACAGAGGGACCACACGTAAGCAAAGCACGTATGCCAAGCCTGTGAAATATCCAGCTACAAGTGTGTCAACACACACACACACACACACACACACGCACGCAGAGTTTAGAAAGCCACAGAAATGTACCTGGCAACGTGCTATATTTTGCATTAAGTGCCTCTCCCACCCATATGTTTGTCAATATAAACTATTTCGGACGTTGGTTTTACTGTGATGGCTCAGATTTATGGCCTCCAGGTACATGGTGTGTTCCTTACTGGTGCTGCTGGAAAGCTTTGACCATCTTCAAATTCAATTTAAAAAATATAAATACTGTTTTTTCTTTAGCAGGGTTATATCACTGGTTATCAAAACAATTGGCTAAATAGCTGCACTCATGCCCACTTTTGTATACGGGTTTAGAAATGTCATAACGTTTTAGCTTCCAGGTATGAATGTATGCAACTGTGTGAATGTGATAAGGGCGTTCCTGCAAAAGAGAGGCTGCCTCTCAGTGAACTTTCCCTGAATAAATAAAGGTTAAATACATTTTTTTAAATAAATACATTTTTTTCCCAACTCATCAAATACTGGTGCTTGGTCAGCGGCTCTCAGCGTCAGATACCGACGCAAAAATCACCCTTTAGCGTGTGTATGGGACGCACCGGGCAGAGCAGTAGGTTGACCGCAGCGCTGTAAGATGAGGGAGTATGAAGAGAGAGTGGTAGCAAGTGGTATGAAAAACAGACAAACCGTGTAAGGAGGTAGGTTGGGGTGGTGGATGGGTTAAACAACACAGGACTTTCACCCAGAAGAACGTTCCCTTTCCCTTGTTTTTTTAACCCCACCCACGATCTTTCCCTAAACCTAACTAAGTGACACCAAATCAGTCCCAACCCAGAGCTTCAAAAAGTGACGCCAAGGCTCCCGACCAAGTGCGTCTGACAGACTTTTTGCGTTGCTTTTTGAGTGAGAATGTATTGTTTATATCATATTGGCTTAGTTGGTTAATTGTCTCCCGGATGCAGAGCAAGAGTTCAATAGGGCGACAGCCGCAGGAAAGAAGCTTCCTCTGAACCTGCTGGTACGGGTGCGGGCAGTGGGGTGAACAGTCTGTGGTTGGGGTGAGAGCAGTCTTTGATGATGATGCGCGTTTTACTCAAGCATCGCTTGCCCTGGATGACCCCGGATGGAGGGGAGTGAGGAACCGGTGATGCGTTGGACAGTTTTCACCACCCTCTGCGGTGCTTTTCGGTCGTAGGCAGAGCAGTTTCCATACCGGACTGCGACACAGTTGGTGAGGATGCTCTCGATGGTGCAGCGGTAGAAGTTCAACCAGGATCTGAGGAAAGACGGGTGGGACCTTCTTGAGTCTCCTCAGAAAGAAAAGACGCTGGTGAGCCTTGTTGATCAGGGTAGAACCAAGATGTAACCAAGATGATCAGTATTACCGCAGCAATGAATACAAGGTCACATATCCAAAACATAAAATACGACCGGGGGTGGGTGGGCTGAGGGAACATAGGGAATTTCATAGAAATTAGTGCACACAGGGCTGACCCCCCCCCCCCCCCCCCCCAGGATATTTTATACATTAGCATCCATCCGGTCGCATTCCCTGAGCGGGCGATGAAAGCAGGTCTACATCAACCAACACCTCAGGATCTTGCCTACACTCTGACCTCGGACAGTTTAATGGCGGTCAGGCTCTGACCTCTCGCCGTCGTCACCCAGCTTCTCCCCGCCCGCTGAAATAAAAAGGACATGATGAAAGATGAAAGGGAAGGGGGGGGGGGGGGGGGGGGGGGGGGGGACTGAGTAGCTGTTATGCTGACGTGTTGCCACAGTATCAGTGCGACAGCTGCTGTTGTAGTACACCCACCGGTGTGATATCCAGCGGTGAGGAGCAACTACTGCTTTAACATTGGTGATATCACACAGCCAGTGGTGGAATGTAACTAAGTACATTTACTCAAGTACTGTACTTAAGCACAAATGCTGAGGTACCTGAACTTTACTTGTCTTTTCTTTTCATGCCACTTTCTACTTATAAGCCATTACGTCTCAGAGAGAAATATTGTACTTTTTACTCCGCTACATTCATCTGACAGCTTTAGTTACTAGTTACTTTACAAGTTAAGATGTTTGCACACAAAACACATGTAGTTTATAAAATACGACAATATAATACTGCCGACAATATGCCGGCCTACAAGTCCAGCTGAAATGATTCGCCGATTAAACACTCAGTTGATTGACAGAACTGTTCGGATCGTTTCCAGTTTCTAAAATGTGAGGATTTACTTTTACTTTTACTTTTAATACTTTTAGTACATTTTCTTGATGATACTTACATACTTTTACTTAGGTTACATTTTTAATGCAGAACTTTTTCTTGAAACAGAGTATTTTTATAGTGGGGTGGGTATCAGTACTTCTACTTGAGTGAAGGATCTGAATACTTCTTCCACCTCACACAGCACACTGACCCCAATCACAATCCATTTGCTACTTGAAACGTTTCCTTTCCGTGTAGTCGGATAGATCCGATGCATGCTCTCCCTCACCGGGTGAAGGCTCAGCCGTTAGCGTGCCTCTGTGGCCCAGACAATAGCTCAACTCCCTTCTTTAGCATCGGCCCGTGTAATCTTTGGAGTTAATTTGAAGCAGGTTTACTTCTCCAGACATTTCTCTGAATCAGGGCTGCTCTGGAGAAAGACATAATCTCATTGGTTATTGGGAGCAGCGAAAAAGACAGCTTTTTGGAGCGCAAACCGGCAAACGGTGAAACTGTGGTCAAAATATTTTTTAAACGAACAATATAAATGTCAATGACACTTTCAATTTCATAATCTTGGCATTCTTGATCCAAGAAAAGGCCAGCTGAGCCAAATAGCAAATATGCATGTTTTCTATTACTGGTAAATATGTGAGGCCATATAATATGAGCTTCCTTTTTGTGTACCCCTTGCGTTTTAAACTCCGCTCCAAGTAATGCCTACCATGCTCTAGAATACTCTGAAATGTAATAACAAGATTTTGCAAAGACTGGGGATCTTGCAGGGTCACAATCTGCAATGCTACTATTTAATTTCACTACTATCAAGACTTAAAACAACAACAACCACGTTGGATTTCGTCGGAATGTACAGGAAAAAGAAATTATATATATATATATATATACACACATACATACACACACACACACACACACACACATTCACCTAAAGGATTATTAGGAACACCTGTTAAATTTCTCGATAATGCAATTACCTAATCAACCAATCACATGGCAGCTGCTTCAATGCATTTAGGGGTGTCGTCCAGGTCTAGACAGCAAACTGAATGTCAGAATGGGAAAGAAAGGTGATCTAAGCAACTTTTAGCGTGACATGGTTGTTGGTGCCAGACGGGCTGGTCTGAGTATTTCACAATCTGCTCAGTTACTGGGATTTTCACGCACAAGCATTTCTAGGGTTTACAAAGAATGGTCTGAAAAAGGAAAAACATCCAGTATGCGGCAGTCCTGGGGGGCGAAAATGCCTTGTTGATGCTAGAGGTCAGAGGAGAACGGGCCGACTGATTGAAGCTGATAGAAGATCAACTTTGACTCAAATAACCACTCGTTACAACCGAGGTATGCATTAAAGCATTACAGGTTCAAAGGGCAGAAGACCCCACCGGGTACCACTCATCTCCACTAAAAATAGGAAAATGAGGCTACAATTTGCACAAGCTCACCAAAATTGGACAGTTGAAGACTGGAAAAAATGTTGAGTCTCGATTTCTGTCGAGACATTCAGATGGTAGAGTCAGAATTTGGAGTTTAACAGAATGAGAACATGGATCTGTCATGCCTTGTTACCACTGGGCAGGCTGGTGGTGGTGGTGTGGTGGTGTGATGGTGTGGGATCCCTTTCGCCTTCAGAACTGCCTTAATTCTTTGTGTCATTGATTCAACAAGGTGCTGGAAGCATTGTTTAGAAATCTTGGCCCATATTGATAGGATAGGGTCAAACACGGTATTAGTATGGTGTTCCTAATACTCCTTTAGGTGAGTTATATATACACACACCTTTATTTATCCAGGTAAGTTGATTGAGAACAAATTCTCATTTGCAACGACGACCTGTCACATTCCCACAGTTCCACATTCTTACCTGGAAGTCGCCCAGTACAACCACAGTCTGATCTGCTGGCCACTGAGCAGCTGGAGGTTAAGGGCCTTGCTCAAGGGCACCTCAGTGGTGGTAATGAGGGAGGGACAAGCACTGCTCTTTCACTTTCCCCACCCAGATTTTATCCTGTCAGTCTGGGGGATTGAACCGACAACCTTCCGCGCTCACTTCTTTAACCTTTAGGCCACCACTGTCCCTAAAACTTATGACTGCTGGGACTCCACCCTCGTCAGATCTCTGCAGGGTAAATCCAGACAGCTAGCTAGACTATCTGTCCAAGCTGAGTTTCCTCCCCAGTGCCGCGCAGCGGTGGAGGAAGGTCTGGCAAAGCCAGACTATATACATACAACAACAACATGAACCTTGGTAGGTGAGAAAAGGCCTTTCAGTTGTAAGCGAAGTATGCAACATAAGTTGAATTATAAATGATAAATTATGTATCCAAGTTAAAATAAGTCAACGTTGACTTTAGATTTCATACTGGACACAAACAGCGGTCTCCTGGGTGATAGTCCCGTGTTAGTTTGAACCATCCATATGCAGACTTTGATTAGGAACATAGTTGTGATACGTCGAAGACAAATGTAATCCGAGACAAAATAAGTTTCCCTGGAAACTTAATTGAGAATGCAGTTGTATGGAGTGTGTGTGTGTGTGTGTGTGTGTGTGTGTGGACTCAGCTGGAGGTGACTACATGGCCTTTCACTGCCCTGTTTCCTGCTGTAACTATAGCTCAACATGAACCCGTCCACCCCCCCTCCCATTACCATAAAGCAACACAGCGAGCACAATTAAAGATAATTTAAGACTTAAGCAATTAAGGTCACATCTCCTCTGGAAACACACGCCCACGGAGGTCCTGGTATCTGTCTAGCACAGGATGGATTTGGACAGGTTTGGTAGTGTGTGTTTGTGTGTCTGTCTCCGTTCGTGTGTGTGTGTGTGTGTGTGTGTGTGTGTGTGTGTGTGTGTGTGTGTGTGTGTGTGTCATATGGCTTTGTAATTGCAGCCAAGGTGCAGGGTCAAGCAGGGTCTATGGGGGGCTGTTTTTGGCTGAATTGCCCAGAAGGAGATTAAGACAAAATGACACACTCCGTGCCTACCTGCGCTCCAATTACAACTGCGTAAACACGGACACGGTAAAAAAAAAAGTCAGATTAGGACGTTTGCATGCACACGCGGTAAAATAATGCCATCTCCCGTGCAGACCTCCAACACTATGGATTAATGACTACAGGCCACCAAGGAGCTCCGTTTTAAAGGCCTGAATGTGGAGTGAAAGTAGACTTGGCTCCACTTACTGATGTTATATCAACAGTATTTTATTGAGTGGAAATCAAGTGGGATTTTTCTGATGGAAGAGAAGTGTTAAAAACAGCTTCAGTTTACAGCGTGCACACACACACACACACACAGCCTGCACACTGTGGTGTTAAATTATGTTCTATACGCCGTCGTAGGTTTACAACTCCCACCGAGCACTGTCTGCTGATCTTAGAACCGTCGTCATAAACCTACAAACACACACAGAGTATATTCCCCCTGATTCCCGCACACTGCTGACTCATCATATGCATAACAGCCAGGGAGGACGGAGTCATCCTACTGCCAGAGATTCCCCTATCGCTCTTCTCTGAAAGGATCTCCCTGTGTGGTCCCCTCAGCACTGCAGCCACTGTGACTGCCACCTGAGGCAATATGGCGGTGGTAGGGAAGTGTGTGTGTGTGTGTGTGTGTGTGTGTGTGTGTGTGTGTGTGTGTGTGTGTGTGCGTGTGAGTGTGCGTGTGCGTGTGCGGGGGGGGGGGGGGGGGGGGGGGGGATTGGGGGGACTGAGATATAATGGATGAGGTGACATCCAGCTGACACTCCAGGCTACTACCGTTTTTTGGCAGCCTGCTTTTTCTCTGTAATAACAGAAAGTAATTTCAGTTGTGTTGATGGTTAAACTTTGCAATTAATCTGCGGTGTGTGCCGAAAGGATCATGCATCAACTAGGTCCATTTTACCACTACTATATTCAATTTTTTTTAAATTTTTGTTATTTATAAAAATAGAAAACGTTACACTTCATAAGATATTCTATTCATAACATGAGGTATGGGCTGAGTCTGGATTGACTTGCCGCTCTGTTCGGATGTGGGCCGTGGCCGGAACTTTGGTGTACATGCATCTTTAACAACATGATTGTTTTGTTTTAGCATGCTTTCTACTGTAACGGTACGTGTTTATATAGGCGTTGTTTTCACGTCAGGGATCGACCAGCATTGCAGGCTAGTGGGCTAGCCACCAGCAGCTATCAGTTTCTCTTCGCTGACCACTGAGAAGCAGAGAAAACAGGCTACACCCTCCTACAAGCCCGATAGCTGCACCTGATTGGACAAATGCGTTGCGTGGGGCTGTCTGCTCCCAGACTTCAAAAATGACCATAATGGCGGCTCGTTTGGAATACGATCTCCTTTTGTACAAAAATGGTTCACCAAAATGTCTTTCTGAAATTTTTTTTCTGCGAAAAATAAGCTATGCGGATGCTAAATCTGTCTTCATTTCAGATCGACAACAATCATTTTGAAAGATTTTCGTCAGCTTTTGAGAGGCGTCGAGCTGAGCTGCCCGCTCCTCATTTGCATAAAGTTTGCTGGATTCAACTTTATGCAAATGAGGAGCGGGCGACTCGACGCCACGCTTCTCCAAAGTCCCCGTGACGCTACCAGAATGCTTTGCACGGCTGCTCCCGTAGAAATGAATGGGAAGCGTGGAAATGACGCTGACAATGGACGCTTACCATAAGTCATGGTAAGCCTTTTGTTATATGAGCTTAACTTGCCAGTGTATTAGGTAGCCGACCTACAACTTTTGTCACTCTTCTTGAATGCTGTTAAACAAGTTCAGCTGAGTTGTATTCGTTAAGAAAGAAAGCTTTGATATATGAGCTAATGTGGCTTGATAATCAGACAGAACTGCCATTTTGTTTTATTTCCTTCATTCAGCCTAACATATAACCAATTTCATGAGGGGTGATTATTTTGTTTTGCCCGAACCTAGTAGCATTCACATTGATCAAAGAAAATGTCTTTTTAAAAGTTGCTATTAGCCGACTTACAAACCTTTTTTTATGTATTTCGAAGATTCTTTTTCCAAAGTTAGGCCCTATGTTAACCCACCCTAACCCTAACCCTTGAAGGGAAATGTAGGAACACAAGACCTCATTTTGAAAATGTCCTAGAAATGTGGGAACATAGGGCTGTGGGAACATAGGGCTGTGGGAACATAGGGCCTAATGTTCAGTGAAAAAAAACATTCTTAGAAATGTGGGAACATAGGACTGTGGGACCATTGGGATGTGGGAACATAGGACTGTGGGACCATTGGGATGTGGGAACACAGGGCTGTGGGAACATAGGGCCTAATTTTCAGTGAAAAAAAACATTCTTAGAAATGTGGGAACATAGGGCTGTGGGACCACTGGGATGTGGGAACATAGGGCTGTGGGACCATAGGCACGCTCTAGGCTAGTGTCTATCGACGACGTTTCATTCATGGGATTGTTAAAGTGCAATGAACATCATTAATGAATCAGAAGTCATTAATGTGTTGTTCCTGCATTAAGTCATGCATGTCATACTATTAATCCTTGTACATTACTGATAATTCATGAAGTACTGCATGAATGAATGCATGCTTTTTCATGCATAAAGTCATGCATGAATTCATGATAATTTATATACCCTTATTATAAAGTGTTACCCGGTAATTTTTGCATGTCGACACCACATGGGATGATTTTGTGGTCCTCTCACTTATTCACTTGGATAACGCTAGTCCCAAATGTGGTATGGATGACATTACCAACCTGATCTTACAGAATTCCGTGAAATGAACACGGCCCCTTTACTCAAAATCTGTGGCAGTTTCAAGGAATCGCAAAACATTCCGTGATGGGCCCACGGAAGATATCCTTGAAATGAATACGGCCCCTTAAGTTAAGGAACAGGTCGTGGCAGGGCTTACGTTTCCATGACACGCAGGACAACAACGGGATGGTTGGGTTTAGGAAAACAATAATGGGACGCGGGACAACAATGGGACGGTTGGGTTTAGTAAAAGAAGAACGGGACGGTTACGGTTGGTTTTAGGAAACGGGACACGTGGGACACAATCCCCAATCTCCTTGGTGAAAGTCCTGTGTTGTTTGACCCACCCACCACCCCAACCAACCTCCCTATGCGGATTTTCAGGCTTTCATACTACTCGCTATCGTAGTCGCTCTTAATGCTACGTCATCTTCTCATTGACTTTACATTGGCATTGTTTTCCGTTGTGGCCACACGGAATTTTCACACATTCCGTGCCACCACCATGTAATGCGGTGTTAACAGTTTGTGATCATTTCACGGAATTCTGTGAGACCAGGCTGGACATTAGCTATAGTTAAACATTAGCTGCCTTGAGCATAATCATTACAGCCTAATATTTCATACATCTTTTTTTTTTTTTGCAATCCTAACATTATCATCCCCAATTCCAATCACCTGCCACAATCTATGTTTACATTTCACATCGCTGTCTTCTTTACTTTGTTCGTCGTGAAGTGCTTTGAAAATCATGTATCATAAATGTTAATGGAGCATGAAAGTTTCTAAGTCTGTGTTATTAAAGGTGGGCCAATTTTCTTTTACTTATTACAGAGTAAGGACTCATAAGTGGCCCTAACGAATTTGTTTTTTTTTCTACAAACTGAGTTATTAACTATTTGAAAAATATAGCTGTTTCATTCAAACTTAAATTCACTGTGGAGAATTACTGAAATAGTCAGCAATAAGAAGACATAGGAAATAGCATTGAGATGATGTGAGTGCCAGTATATTTGTTGAGTATATCAAGCAATGTTTTATTTCCAAAATGGCTATGCAGTGTTTTGGAATCAAATTCTTGAGTCTGCAAAGGGAGCAGCAGGTCCTGAACACAGGGCGAAGAATTTGAAACACAATACTGCATAATAACAACCGGTTAAAACCTGTTATCCAGCAGGAATGTGCAGTGTCAGAAACAAAGAAAAACACATCCAAAAACAGCATCGAGATTATTTTGTTTCCAGCCAACTCTGACATTGCTAAACATAGCCGTCCCCGGGCCTCCATGGTTTCAACCCTCCAGACAAGACGATTAAAACTTTGTTGCTTTTTAACTAAATTGGGCGTCACTTTAAACCCATACACAGCAGTGTCAACCTGTAGGAACTGCATAAACACACACACATCAGCTGTGTTTCACAGGTCATATGCAGCTTCATGTGAGGCGAGGACTGCCAGCACGGAAGCCACAGTGATAAAATGCTAGCCACAATGCCACAGTCTAAGTATAAGTCTGCCACCCAGCAGTCATGTGCAACACGTAATCTGTAAACCCAAAATATCTTCCTCTGTCTTCCTGTGTCTCTCTAAGGCTTGCTTTCGCAGCACACATTCCTGTCAGGTATGCGGTATTAAGTTCTTTCTTAGCTGGATTATCGTATATAAACATTTCTCTGATGTAGATATCGTGTCTTATTTGGTGAGTTTACAGAGTTTGGTGAGTGGGCAGTGTGTAGAAGACGTTTTTGCAGCTGAGTGATGTTGCAATTACAGTGGAAGAGGAAAGGGAGGAACAAACTGACACGAAGCTTTAAGGTGTGTTCAGACGTACTGCAAACTTAATTCATATCACTTTAGATGAGCGAATTTGACCGCTACATTTTTACAGTTCATATTTATATTCATAAACAGCCAATACATTTGCACTTAAACTGATAGCACAGATGTTTGTAACATAATTCGACAGGCCCTACCCTTTCTTATTCCTCTCTATTTCAGTGAATTGGAGCAAAAACTTGCAAGGTAGTTCAAGCAGACAACAATATTTCACATAATGACTAGCATTAGCTGCATGCATTGTATCTAATGTGGTTTTGGGAGTGAAGTTAGTATTGTCACTTCCCAATCTCCAAAATTTCACATAAAGGATTTCTTATTTAACGCGTATTAGAAGGACAACATTATTTGTCGGTGCCTTCCAAAAATCTCACAAATCACCGTTGCCAGAATAATAGGGTTTTCTGATCTCATACCCCTTTGGTTGGTTAGGTAACATTTCTTCAAGGCTAGGGGACTTTTGTCATTATGTTAAAACGGCCTAATTGCTTAAGATTGGGGAGAGGCCATGGTCATGGTCAAAGAATCTACCCATGTCTAAATTTGTACTGGTGAGGTATCCAACCATCATTCCTTGTGACTTCCTACAAAAATGTAGCTATCTTAGCCATTAAGCGTGCTGACCTTTAACATTTACAGTTAAACATGTAATCTTCGTTGTCTGCTTCCTCCAAGGGGGGGGTAACAATAGAGTGGCGAAGTCCCTCCCCTTCCGGTGTCCCCACATGGGTCCTTCTTTCGGAAAAAATATGTAGCGGGAGACAAATCTTTTTTTGATCCCGTTTGAATTGTCAATTTAAAAGATCATTTCGCAAGTCAAGAAAGTCGGACTTTGTCGTACCATTTAGTTTTGTGTGAAACCGCTCAGTAAACTACATCTCTTGTCTCGCACAATGTACAGCACCACTAGCTAAGTAACTTAGCTAACTTCCAGCGACTCCCAGTCTTTTTATCAGCGGGGAAGCAAAAGAATGAGCAAGACCCATCGCACGGCCTCGTAGTTTCAGTGAGACGTCACTTATTATGTGTTTTCACAGTCTTATACTTAATAGGGTTTACGACAAACTGCGACTTTCTTCACTTTTTTTTTTTCTTAATATTTTTTCTTTCTCTTTGCTGTCTACTTTTTATATACTTGTTTGTTTTATGTGTTATGTGTATGACATGTATATGTATGGTTGTAGAGTATGTTTCTATTTATTTCTGTAGCCTCTTGGCCAGGTCATGTTTGTAAATGAGAAGTTGTTCTCAAACAGTTTACCTGGATAAATAAAGGTTAAAAAAAAAAATTACGTTTTAAATTGACGAACAGCATTTGTGTAATTCACGGCACAATCCAAATGGGATAAAAAAAAAGTGTCCCTCTCCGTTCACTACCGTGCATATTTTTTTCCGAAATAAGGTCCCACGGTGGTCCACCGGAAGGGGAGGGACTTTGCTTCTCTATGCTTGCAAACACACTGCCAGTTACATTACTTCTGTATTTCCCATTGCGCAGCTGGTAAATGGTGACTTGGGCGGTGCTAAGCTCCGGACGGAGCCATGGCGCCGTTGCAAAATAGAATCGGGGAAGGAACTTGTTTTGGTGGAACATGTGTACGTTCAGAAGTTGTTTTAGTCGTGCAACAGAAAACTCCGATTGGACAGATAGTCTAGCTAGCTGCAGATCTGGATCTGGATCCGGAGGAATTTCCGATGGCAACAGCACAATCCTGGAAGTGGAAAGTTGTGAATATAGACTACTGCTACAATGACCAATATGTGTCTCCGCTTGAGTTAATACTAAGAGTACAGTCTTCTCCTCTCTGCATCTCTGACACACTCTCTCTCTCATTCATCCTGTCTTTCTCCACACAGACACAGACACGGGTTGTATCATGCTGTCTGCTCTGACCCGGTCAA
This sequence comes from Gymnocephalus cernua, assembly GCA_023631565.1. Lineage (NCBI taxonomy): Eukaryota > Metazoa > Chordata > Actinopteri > Perciformes > Percidae > Gymnocephalus > Gymnocephalus cernua. Next base: position 19,650,924 of record CM042443.1, read on the forward strand.
GTTCAGGAGTAGCAACAGGGGACATTTTAATTAAGGAGCCATCATCTGGTTCACTCGTAGCAGCAGGTGGTTGAGGCTCGGAGAGCTAAAGTTACTCCGTGCAATCACCATGATAGACAGAAGAGAAGCACTTCAATGCATAAGGTGCTCAGACAAGTTATCGTCTCTGCACGCTTTCTTTAAGTGACGCTATAATTTGTCTCTGTGAGATTACAGTATACTACGTGACAATAGGCATAAGTCCCTACTGTATAGACATTTTATACACACAAAAGCCCTATTCGCACAGGCCTAGCATTCTAGGATCTCATGTGATTTAGAAATAAGCATCGATACATCAATACAACCCTGAACCGCAGGGATGGCGATTCGCACGGAAATAATATCACACGACCTCTGTGTTTGGCAAAATATGGTAAATGTGGTCATTTGCGGTGGAATTTTTACTCGACAAATTACAGACATGGCAGATTCGCACGGGATTAAGATCACAGATGACCTCTGCGATTATAACAAATTACTAAAGGTCCCCAGGTAATAATAGTCCCGTGCGAATAGGGCTAAAGCAAGGTAAACTCTTCATAATGAGAACTTTTCGGACATACGCAACAGCAAGGTGCCTTTACTTTTTTTTTTTTTTTTAAATTGCAAAACAAAGTAAGAAACACTTTGCTCAATATAAGTTTCTGTTCTGTGTTTTGTACCATCACCGCTGACATCCTATGTATCCCTGAAGTCCATATGGGAATCCCACAGTAATTGACACACCATATGAAGATGCCAACCTCAGAAATGTGACGATGGAGCACCTCAGGTGTTCTGTAGGAGGTACAACATCTGTCGGAACGGACGTTGATAGTCTGCTTGGCGCGTGTCGAGCAACCGGCTGATGTAAAAGAAGCAGACTCTTGGGAACTGAGCTTTAGGCCTTTTGAGCAATTCTCAAAACAGCAAAAAACTATGCACAGATTACTGCATCACACAAAAGCTCAGTTGTTTACCTCAAAACATGTTGGATTTGGGAGTTCTGGAAGAACCTGATTATGATATATGTATGAGATGCAATGGCGAAAGTTGAAAAAGTGTGTGGTGTGAAAAAAACAAAAGAAAAAAGTTACGCGTTTGCCCACATTTTAAACTGTGAAAACTAAAGATAAATTACATTGGAGAGGAAAGCCAACGCAGGACAAAGGTGTAGCCGTCGAAAAAGGGTACTTAGATATAATCAGGAGAGGAAAGGAAAGATGAGAAAGGACATAATGGTGGTTTCTGGAAAAGCTTGAGAGTGAATGGTCACTGAGGCGGCGTTAATGTGTTTGTTCTGGATCCCCATCCATCCCTCGAGCGTCCCAGCAGGCTGTGTCATTTGGCAGATATGAGGACTATATGAGATGAGGGCGAGGGTTAGCTGACTGACAGTTACATTTATAACCTGCGTATGTTCTGTCAGGCACTGTCGGAGGCCTACCGGCTACATTCCTAGACCATCATTCTTGCTCTCGCATTTCCATATACTTTATTTTTACTGTAGTTTTAAATGGTACAGTATATAGAACAACTGAATCAGTATACTCTAACACAAAACTAGCGCCGGACAGAGCAATGGTGCCTCAGCAAAATAGCCTCAAGAAGGAAAATTGTTTTGGTGAAACGTGTACGTTCAAAAGTTGATTTAGTTGCGCAACAGAAAACTCAGATTGAACAGATAGTGTAGCTAGCTGTCTGGATTTACCCTGCAGAGATCTGAGGAGCAGTTCACCATAGTCCTCAGAAATCCACCGGAGTTTAAATTTACAACACAAAGAAAGACTTCCAACGGAAACGGAGCAATCCCGGAAGTTGAACGTCGTGGATATAGCCTACTAGCAGAGTGATATGGAGGAGAACAGCAGTCCGTTCTGCACCGCGATTTCCAGCGCAATCGGAGGACCTTCATTTCTCAAGCTTCCTCGTAGTAAAGCCACGTCATCGCGGACAGTCTATCTTAAAGATCTGATTCAAGAAACAAATCAAATTTGCCTGACTGAGATGTCAGTCAGGCTAAGTACTAAGTACATTTACTCAAGTACTGTACTTAAGTACAAATTTGAGGAACTTGTACTTTACCTGAGTCTTTTTTTTTCATGCCACTTTCTACTTCTTCTCCACTACATTAATCCGACAGCTTTAGTTACGAGTTACTTTACAAATTAAGATTTTTGCACACAAAACACACAACTACCCAACAATATACAGGCCTACATTTCAGCTGAAATAATTCGCCGATTAAACACTCAGTCGATTGACAGAACTGTTTGGATCGTTTCCAGTTTGTAAAATGTGACGATTTTTCTGCATTTAGTACTTGATGTTTACATACTTTTACTTATTTAACATTTCCAATGCACGACTTTTACTTCTAACAGAGGATTTCTACAGTGTGGTATTAGTAGTTTTACTTAAGTAAAGAATCTAAATTCTTCTTCCACCACTGCAGTCAGGAACAGAAGCCATTCTTACCAGTATTCATTACAGGTCAGACTAACTACACTCATGGTCCGTTCCAATTATTTCCACATATTCTTTTTCTCCTTTTTGACACACAGACAGAACATCTGTACAACTACCAACTTGGGTTTCCACCATCTTCACTCCTCTAGCCTCTTCATCGCCTTCTTACTCTATTTCTCCATCTAGCTGCTGACTCCTGCCTTCTCTTCTCATTTCCTCCTCACCATCCTATCCATCATCCATCCAGCTGTTGTTTCTCGCTGAGTCATGTCCATGTAATTTGTCTTCCACTTTTTCTCTCTGTGGCCCTTCTCAAGGATCCTCATGCAGAACTGCTGACATGCCTCCGGTTCTTCTTTTCCCTCCTCCTTCCCTTCACTTATCTCGCCATGCAGACCCGATCGTGTGGAATTGCCGACAGAGTATCTGAGGTCTGCGCGTTCGGCGGAGTAAAACATATCCAGGCAGAATCTGCTCCCAGAGCGCAAACCGCAACCGCGACCCCAGACTGAGTCCCAGAATTTAATCTAGCACACGGGCCCCCGGAATTTAATCCAGGACCGAGCTCGATCAACCAGAAAATGTGACATGTATGAAAGACCCAAAAGAAGCCACGAAACCAGAACCCAGACACCTGCTTTGGCCCCAGAATCTCGGAGAGAGGAGGTGGGGGGGGGGGGGGGTTTCAGTCATTGTTCCACCACGTGGTTTTGCGGAACACTTCAAATGATGACCCACAAACCAGAGCTTTACTTCTGCAGTCGAGTTCAGTACCAAAGAGAAACAAAAAACAGCCAAAACATAGCGGTTTTTGGACTAAATCTCATTCGAATTTTTTCTTCCATCACCTGTTATTTTTTTTGCCCCTTTTTTATTTATTTTTATTTTACAGCCACGAAAAATTAAGAACCAAAAAAAAAAAACCAGACATCTGGTACCCGAGCTGAGCCCGTTTCGGTCTGTATTTCCCCCTTATATTTATGGGACAGAAACAGAACCACACAAATGGGCCGGGGGGAGCTGCTCTATAACATATGCGCCTCACCGCAGGAGAGGAAAAATAAACGCACGCCAAACCCTAAAAACCTAAACTAATGCAGGAGCACTTTGAATACGAAATTGCCCGTTCAGTTTATTCGTGCTGAATGTCTGAATTTTCAGAAATGTGCCCTAATGTATGATAAAAGGGTTATTTTTGACAGAATAGCTTGCTCAGACTGTGGTAGTGACGGAAACATACTGTAGGCCTTGACACATGGAGAAGAGGCAAGTGTGTGTGTGTGTGTGTGTGTGTGTGTGTGTGTGTGTGTGTGTGTGTGTGTGTGTGTGTGTGTGTGTGTGTGTGTGTGTGTGTATTTTAGCCCTTTTTTAGGGGTGCTGAGGCAAGTTATTTTGGAAAAGTCTGCTGTTTTTTCATAGCTCAATATCCAATTTCATTTGTAATACCATGTCACCTCTGTAGGAATGGCCTTGTGGCTCAGCATTAAAGTAAGTTTTCTCAGAATTGTTAGTCTTTCTAGCTATACAGTTGTATTTCCTCTATGAATAAATATATAATAATGAATAAAATGCACAGTAAGCACATTAGAATAAAGTTTACAAAAAATGACCCTAAAAGGGTGCCAGGCTCCCCTAAAGCTCTGATCCTAGAAGCGCCCCTGATTGTTGATTGATACTATTAAACCATGTAATAAGTCAATGTAAGGTGAAATGGGAAATTCCAAAAAGGGGGGGGTGATAATGAGAGAAAGACAGCGAGCCAATGAAAGAGTGACAGAGAGACAGAGTGACAGAAAGACAGAGAGAAATGGCTGCCTAATATATTGAATAATATGGAAACCATTACGTCTTGGCAAGTCAACTTCGGCACGGTGTAGCAGGTCTGCTGTGCCCAGCATTGTTACTGGCTGCTGGTGTCTCCTCTAACCTACGTGTGACTGTGTACGAGTGTGTTACAGGACTCATGTGCATGCACACCGGAAACTCAAAGGGGAAGCAGGTGGTCGGGAAAAGACAGACCAAATGGACCAAAGAGAATCAAGGAAGTTGTGCTGTATGAGTCATTAGCTGTGACAAGACCAAGTATTTGATGTACGCATTGGTACTTTTTAATGTGTCCGTAACTTTATGACATCTTATGTGTCATATCTCGCCTCAAACGGGTCTGTGTACACTCGCTGCCCGTCCATTTTGTTTCTGACAATCTGCTGTCTGTTGTGTATGCGTTTATGTGTAACTGCTTTTTTTTGTTTTGTTTTTGGAGTCTGGTGACTGCTGAAAACGGAATTGCTCTTTTGGGATGAATAAAGTTGTTTGAATTGAATTGAATGTATCATGGAGTGTGTTTTATTGGCTGAAATATGCAGTTTGGCCTACAACGCACAGCAGTCAGGCTGTGCGACATCCTGCATTAAACTGCTATTCCTCGTGACATATCGCAACTCACGGCTTTGCTCATTCATCAAGGATCTTTGCAGGTCTTCCAAACCCACCGCACCTCTTCCTCGTTATTGCAATTACGTCTGTCGGTGTTGTTGAAAGACAATATACAACCCTCTGTACTTAGTGGGTCGTAATCCCCCCAAAAATGAGGAGGTCTGTAAGTTGCAGTGGTGTAGTGTATGTGATACGAAGGTATACGCAGTATACCCACTAAGAAAGCTGCAGGATTTCCATATACCCACTTAAAAATGCCCAATGACCCACAACAACATACTTTCCATCATATTTTTGATATATTTTGAATTGTCATCTGTGTTTTTATTCTTCACATTGGCTAAATAAAGATATTTCCACTGTAAATTGGTGCATAAAAGTGTACCCGAATACAGGAAATAAAGTCGTTGATGCTCAAAACTTCCTTGGGGGAGGGCACCCAGAAACCTAACTATGATATGCCCCCCCCCCAAAAAGGCAGATTATGGCCAATATACAGTACAGTATACCTACTACAATACATTAGACTACACCACTGGTCTGTTGTAAAGGTCATGTGTTTTGTATTGTTTTTTGCTACACTAGAAGTCCTTGGCCATTGTGCAAGTCATGGTTACTTGAAACTAATTATGTAACTATAGTCCCTTGCCCCACCCTGCCCTAGCTGCCAAAATATACCCACAACAGCACCAGTACTGCCACCATTTCCTCTCAGGAAATGACTAAGGACTGTGATTGGCTCGAGTCTCTGTCTGGCCCAGGATGAGAGAAATGTGATTGGCAGGGAGGCAACGGGCCTCAGCCAGGGCGCTCTGCAGGGGGCAGTCCTGAGAACACAGATCCTGTAGACACACTCCCACACACACACACACACACACACACTCAGTACAGCACATCATGTCCTTCCAGATTCTATTAAAGCCACCAGGGTTTATATCTTAGAAGAGCACAGCAGCAGTTTGACTTTATTTCTAGGGAAGGAATTGGCTGGTAGACGGGGATAAACACTCAGGGAGAGCAGAGAGTGACTTGTATATACAGAATGCTGAGTCATTTTCATCTGAGGAGTACACAACCATCCAAAGTAGAAGCTAAAATATGGATTTGGTTAATGTCTTATAATAATAAAGTGTGTGACAATTTTGCTTTTTGAAAGAATAAATTGAGTTTTTGTAGTGGGCTATCATATCTTAGATTGTGGTAGTTTAGTGTAGGCTATGTTAAAAACACATTTTATTCGCAATCTTATGGAGAAATACTACATTATCCACAATCCTAGGCGTAACAGCCACGTCTCTAATTGGTCCAACTCGCTGTTACCATGGAAGTGTCTACCTTCGGTAAGAGCGAGTTGCTACCATTGAAGTCTATGATAGTTTCTCTACACAGTCTTGTACCTTTGCCTTTTTGCCGTTTTCAAAATGTTTTTTTGTTGCGCCAAATCAAATGCTTAATGGTCACGATTCCTCCTCATAGCTGGTTGGCTTGGTTCCAGATGTACAACTTTTTATTAAAGCAATTTTTTAAACGTCAATTGAGCAACTGAATTGGGAAAAACACTTCCGGTACTGGAAAAAAGTGGGTGGTCACTGTTGAGCTCTAAAAAATAACACATTGTGGCTCTTGATTGGTAAAACAGTACTGCCTGACTTGTACCAACGACCAGCATAACTTTTTTAATCATTTTTGTACTGTCATGTCTTTGACAGTGATATTAGCCAATGTTACAGGCTCTTGGAAGGGAAATAGTAATGATTTATAAATGGACTAAATGCATCCACAATCCCACTATAAAAGTAGTCAACAAACCACATAAAAAGACAGTCCAGCATGCAGACATATAAGCTCATGTCATTATCATGAGCCAAACATTATGCGGGTGTAACATTAACGTTACTTTTAATTGGCATTTTTACGTGTTTTTTACTGAAAAGCTTCTGCAGTGGAGAGCACAGGTAGCTGCAGCAAAGTGAGCAAGAAAGACAGTAAGCTCTGCTCTAACATGCAAGCAAAAACACACGACTGAAACTTATCAATACAGATATGCATCTAATGCAAGACTAGGACTCAATTATTTTCTGGGGCCAAAATTAGCTGAACTATGTGCGTTGACCATAGTTCCCTTTTTTGTTTTTTCAACTGTGCCACGAAGCTCATTTGCTCTCTGACAAACTCAGCACAGCAGCTTCGAGACATGTTTCTCTAACTAAAACTACAGACTGCTGACTCTCCCAGGTCAGAGGTGTAGCGTTACACTCGCTGGCTGGCTGTCAGACAAACTGCTCAGACTCACACAATAACGCCATGACGCGGTGCACGGATGGTTGCATGCATGCATGGATGGATGGAGGGAGGGAGGGATGGAGGGACAGACGGACGGACGGAGGGGAGCTGAAGCAACGCAAAAACATGCGGCATGGAGAAGACTGTGAAAATGAGAGGGAGGGGTTCGAAAGCAGGATGTCGGGAATATCGGAGCGGGATGAAAAGCATGACGGGTGGAGATAGGAATGGAGAAAGAATGGTAAGATGTAGAGACAACATCGTCCTTTCTGGGCTGATTTATCGGCATAGCCAAAAAGGAAAAACACCATATATAGCAGCTCTTGTGGGCACAGCTGAGGGTGGAAGTCATGTTTTACACCATCCTCTCTCTCTCTCTCTCTCTCTCTCTCTCTCATTTGTTTTCCCACATATGGATGTGATTTCTAGTAATCTTTCAGGCTTTGTGAAATGACAGCCAGACACAGAGACTGAGGAATTATGTTTTGTTGCCAGAACATGACACTCGGGTACAAGATGTTGTGGCTGACAAGGTATGCACCGACAAACATACCGACTGCTGGGCTCTTGGTTTTGTAAAATGTTGCCCTTCTGTCACCATTCGGCCATGCCTCTCCTGCTTATTATTACTCTTTACATGCTGCATGTCAATCAAGCTGCAATAACCTTAAGAGGCGAGTTGGAATTGGGATTGTGGAAATTTGAGGATTGACGTTGGCTCTACCAACATGCTATCCAAGTACAGTAAAGTGTCCCAAAGAAGGAGTGTGAAACTGGATTGAGATGGCTGGGAGAGCTAAAAGGCCCATACCAATCGTTTAAGGAAAAGAAAAAGTAAATGTTCCGAAAATAAACCACAGAAAGTATTGCAACCCCTGGGAAACTTGTTAAAAGCCCATAAAAGTAAAGTCTGCTATAATACATGAAGCTATAATGGGGATCCATTTCACAGATTTTTTTTTTTTTTTTTTGCAGGTCTTTTCTTTTCAGCAGGACGTGGCAAGTTAACGAGGGATTGGCAGCCCCAAGTGCTAGAGTCCTGTAAAGCAAGCGTAGTGCCAAATTGTACAGTATAGTGTTAGCTATAGGTTTGACTTTTTGTATAAAACATTGGGTGGCTAGATATACTGTACATCACAGCCATGAAAGGAATCTCGCTTTATGTACTGTACTACATGTGACTACTACTAGTGAGCAACTACTCTACCTAAGCAAATTAACATTGAATAGTTAACTAACGCCAGTGACACACTGGCCGTTGAAGTGCTGTGAAGCAGAGACATTTTCATTTCGGCGGTAATGTTATCCAATCTGTCCGGCTGTGTCGGCCCGCGCGCTGCAGCGATCGTTTTCGCGATCACCTCTATTTCTTCAGCTAGCCGCTAGCGAATGTGTCAAGCCAGGTAGGTAACCGCATACAGGAACGCTACAACACAGACGGCTACTTTATAAAATAAAACAAATTTCTAAATAAAACACCCAGGTTTATGGTGATATTGGCTGTCTTGACTTCTCAGCTGTGTCTAGAGCGAGACGGGCGATCTGCAGGCACACCGAGCGACAGACAGAGAAAGTCACACACACACACACACACACACACACACACACACACACACACACACACACACACACACACACACACACACACACGCACACACACAGCGAGACGTTCTGTAGAGTGGACTACCATGGAGTCTGCAGCCGTGCCATCAGCTCTGTGAGGCTGTAATGCTCATTGTAGAGACACGTTGAGACAATTTACCCTCAACTACAATGAGTACGTTTACATGCACACCAATATTCTACTATTATTCCGAATATGACAATATTCCAAATTTGATACATGCAATGTAAACAGCATATTCCGGTTGGATATTCCGAATAAGGCCTTTTTCCAAATATAGCATTTTCCGATTAAGACATGTGGGATATTGCGGTATTATTCGGGTTTCAGAGGCATTCTTTGGACATGTATACAGCGCATTCGGAATATGTGTCTCAACCGGGGTTTTTACCGCAGTTTACGGCCTGTTGCCTGTTTACGGCTTACAGTCAGCTTTGTGCGTTGCTATGGTTGTTGTACACAAACCAACCAGCCAACAGTTTGCAAGGCTGCAGACCCGATAAGAAGGAGAAACCCATCTAGCCTACTTTTAAACATTGTGATAGACTTGGGTATCAACAGGGTTTTAGATATGCGCGAACATGGCTACGGCGACGTTTTCAAGAAGCTGGTTGAAGGAATGAAAGAGGGACGCTGTGTTCACACGGTCCAACAAGTCCACTGCCGCTGGTAAACTTTGTTAAAATCGTATTTTGCATGGCTACATGTAAACGTAAAAATTAGTCGAATACTCACTTTCATTAGCCACGTAAACAGCTTAGTCAGAATATCGTCTTTTTTGGAATAAGGGCAAAAAACGGAATATTATGTGCATGTAAACGTAGTCAACGTCAACTACAGCTGGCACTAGAGAAAAAGTTGGGGGGGGGGGGGGGACCACAAACATCTAGCGATGCTCTGATACCATTCCTTCCCTATACCGAATCCTGAACTTGTGTATTGGCCGATACTAAGGCTGTCCCGAATACCATTTTTTGTGGTTCGGTACTAATCAACAGCGAATATTCGTAGCTTGCTGCATGACGTGGGAATGACTCAGCCAGCATCAGAGTGGCACCTCTACACACATCACACTGCTTGGTTATAACTGGACTCAGCCAGACATTTCTCCGATTTGGGCTGACATGGATGGCATAGAGCTGCCACATTTGTACACGATAACCAACTACAAAATACTGTGTGTGTGTGTGTGTGTGTGTGTGTGTGTGTGTGTGCGTACAGAACATTGACTTAGTAAACCTTGAATAACTATGTATGTAACTTCAATAACTCCCTAAATTCACATTGCCCCACTTTGATGATGAAATGACTAAACCAAAGCATGCTGTCCCACATTCTCAATCTTATTTGATAAAGTTGGAAAACCAAAAAATGCGTAAAATAAAATTAACTATTTCAACACTTCAATGCATATTTTGTTGCTTAAATAGATCACAAACATAATTTCATTAACAATAAGGGGCATTGTCTTATTTATGACAGATGTATATCCCTTAACATTAATCCTGTCAGAATCCTACATCATAATAACCTTTTTTTGCAGTAGTTTAATAATTAACATTAGCCTAAAAGCCATCTATGGGCTACAGCCGTCTGTTAGCTTGGCTCTGGTCCGTTAGCCTTTTTATCAAGTTGCAAGACAGCTAACAGCAAAACCAGTACAGTGACATTGTTGAGTAACAGCAATAGATATATATATATATATATATATATATATATATATATATATATATATATATATATATATATATATTTTTTTTTTTTTTATTTTTTTTTTTTTTTTTTTTTAATTAAATGCATCTTTACCAGATATTCATTTTGTTGCATTGTGCAACATTCCAACATAAAAAAAGTAATAAATACGAAAGAATAAAAGTTAATCTTCTGCAGTGCTCCATCAACAAAAAAACAAAGCATATCACAATAAACCCACATCCGTGCACACTGGCCCATGTCGGGACAAATTGGAGCTGAGTATAGTCTGAGTCAGAGAAGGTAGGGGCTACTTGGCTACCGGGGTCTGCTCTGCATTCAGCCTAAACGCTTCTGATAGACCTCGCTTGAAAAACGACATGGTGTTGAAGCAGTGGAAATCAAGAGCTGCTGGCACAATGTGTTGTTTTAAGTGCCGGGCAGGGGGGAAGGAGCGAAGGGAGGACCACTAAGAGCAGAACATTCCTCTTTTCGCATTGATAGATGGATGTTACCTCTCGCAATTCATCTAGCTCTTGTAAAACACTCACAGAGACAAATTGGGGAGGGGAGGGAGCGAGGGCTCTCCATTTAGAGCCAGCCTCGGATCTCTTCCAATGTCTCCTTTCTCTTTCCTCCTCTCCTTCCCTTTCATCTTTCCATGTTGCCACATATTAGCCCTACAGAGTGAGTGAATATATGGCCCTCTAGGTTAAACTTGTTGATTTTTTTTTTTTGCCTTTCTGCCCAATTTAAAAAATTATCTAAAAGGGGATCTTTGAAAATTGCATTATGTGCTCTATTCAATGTATTTTTTGCCATTCACCAATTACAAAATCTAAATTCTAACAATAATTCATGCCACTCTCAAACTTCATGAAAGTGCTTGAATATGGACTTCCGCCTCAAACTATATGGCTTGTGCTCGATTTTGTTGTGCCAGTCGCAATCTTTTATCTGTCTTGTTTCAGGCTCTCATCTGTCTAATGAAGCACAAACACCGTGACAAAAAAGAAGACCTCAGAATCCAATCATATCTCCACTCATCTCACCTTTCCCTCTGTCCCGAAACCAGTCCACCCACATCTCTATTTCTCCCTGACTCCAAGGTGATGAGAGCTGTGATTGATCAGCTTTTCCAGCAGGAAATGAGAGGGCATCTCTCAGAGGCCTGTTTAAACAGTGAGTTATATGGTTACAGAGTTGTTCCAGGACAGCCTTTACGTGACGGGCCGACCTGCGTTGCTTACCCAACCGACGTGAGTCATAGTTCCCTACCAGGTCCTCATCTCCGAGGTGCTCCTTGCATGCAAGTGTGTGCATGTGCAAAGAAACATTGGTGCAATCTGTATTTGCTTGCATGTACACCAGTTTCAAAGTGTGTCTTACTTGTGTGATGCCGATATATGAATGCCAAATCTCCTTGGCAATCTAACGTCATGATATTATTGTGAGGGGCTTAGAAGTTATCCTCCTCTTTCGTGAGGACGACGGCGGTCCGTCTCTTCCTTCTGCAAGTTAAATGAAATGGTTGGTTGCACAGCGATTTCTCCGGATCCAAAAGCATGTTGCAATGAAACAAAGACAGTCTATAACTTGTCCAGTAAGGTGAAGAACTGCTAACCTAGGCTCAATGTCCAAACTGTGGCAAATGGAAAGTCGAAGGTTAGGTAACCTGCGTCGACTTTTATCCTCTTATTATCTTTAGACATAGCATGGACTCCCCAACGGTCCCGTGATTCTCAATGGGAAGCCAAATTCAACTTAAAAGTAACATTCAGGTGTGATTCTTTGTTTTTGATGGTTTTTGATTGTTTGGTTGGTTTCTCTTTGTTTAAAGGCTTCTGTCGGTACATACAGGCATTTGTTCTGCGAGGTAGGCCTTCCCTTTGTCATGGGAGGCCATGTTTGCAAAAGGCACCCTTTGGCGTCTGTATGGGACCCACGGGGCATAGCAGCAGCTTGACCGCAGCTCTGTACAATGACGTAGTATGAAGAGTGACAACGGTAGAGAGTAGTATGAAAGACCGAAATCCACATAAGGACGGAGGTTGGGGTGGTGGATGGGTCAAACAACACAGGACAGAGGAACCCAGGAGAGCAGGGTTCATGTCTCGTTCTTGTCCCGCATGCCACTTGAATGTACATTTCGTAACCCCACCCACGTTCTTGTCCCATATGACAGTTAAACGTCATTTTTTTTAACCCCATCCTCGAGCTTTCCCTAACCTCAACTAAGCAGTTTGATGCTAAATCGGTCCCGACCCAGAGCGTCAAAATGTGACGCAAAGGGTCCCGACCAAGCGCGTTGAACAATGACGACAAAGGTGTACCCAGAGCCTCAAATATCGCATCGGATGGGATTACATTCAAATTAGTTGAAAGCCCCCTGCGTCTGACTTGAGGCGCTGAAGGAAACGTTTTGCGTCAGTAACTAACGTCATTGGCACGCTGAGAATGAGACTGTTTTGCAAAGTCATGTGATAATTATATGCGTGTTTGTCATATTGGCAACATCTGTCCCTTTACATACAATCACTTGATCCGTTGTTTTAATACAAATATTGACGATAGCAGGTTTAAGGTTTGACTTTTTCATTGGCATAGTAATACCAGTATTTGTGTCATGAGGCGGAGCTTCTATTCTATTCCAGATGCCACGCCTTCGCATTTCAGAATCAGAATCAGCTTCCAGATTTGCACAAACAAACAAGGACTTTGACTCTGGTTAATCTTAGCTGTCAAAGTACAACACTCAACATATACAGAATAAAAACAGAAAGGACATACAAATACAAAATAAAATACTGTTAAGTATACAGAATAACAATACAATAGGATTTAGAAATTTACAAAAAAATATACAATAACAATTGAAGAGAGGGAAGGCATAGTGCAATATCAGTATGGTCTGAGATTTAAGATTTAAACATAAATGTAGTGCGAGGCAGTTCAGTGCAATGGTGAAATATTAATAACGACTTTCCACCTCTTCAAATATTATTCTCATCAGGGTGAAAAAACGCATCTGACAAAACAGTCAGATCATCACGGGAAAATTAAACTCTCCGCTGAACCCCAGGTCGCTCCTGAAGCAGCTTTCCATCGCAGAATTTTCAACCCCGAGGCTGTAAAATGATATCCTGATTTCCGTCAAAGCATACAGGATGGTGGAGGATACCGCGACAAGCCCATTTTCAGATTCTCATTAGAAGCCCAGGATGGGCCAACATTGGCAAACAATGGTCTAACCTGAGTGTCTGGATTTACTCTTTATGATAAATTAGTTTAACACAAGGAATAACCAATGTTTGGAGCCAATTGGCTTCTCCCAATAATTCATCAACTCAAGTACCCTGGCAAGAAAAAAAAAGAAAAATAGTCATTTGTGTCCAAGTTTACTATTCTGCCCATTTACTCTTGAAACTTTTCAGGAGCGCTAATTCACAGTGAGTGTAGCTTTTTCTCACACAGATCTTGATGTATGTAACAAAAAAAATAAAAAAATAAAAATACATACGAATGTGGTTTAAGATCCTGCTCAATTGCTGAGGCAGCATTGTTACTGTCTAGCCTAACTTCCTCATCTGCCGTAATGATAACGTGCTGACCGTTAATTGAAAGGAACACGCACACGCACACACACACACACACACACACACACACACACACACACACACACACACACACACACACACACACACACACACACACACACACACACACACACACACACGCGAGAAACCAGGAGAAACTGTAACCAGAACAATTAGGGTCTGGACATTCCCGGCATCCACATTAACGGCGGACCCAAAAACACAACACAACCTCATCTCGACAATTACAAGCTCAGAGAAAGAAGAAAAAAAAACTGACAGAAGAGGAGACAGGAAAAGAGTAACGGTGAAAAAGAGGTTTCTTTCTTTTAATTCAAACCAGACTTCTCATATCTGCAGCCTTCATGCGGCCAGTTCCTCCTCTGTGGCAGAGCGGCCACAGCACAGGATACTGGGGGAAATGAAACCTGCAGTATTAGTCTCCCCAACACTGCATATTAATCAGCATTTAATAAAAGGAAAATAAATTGCTCTCCACTCCAAATATTATGAGTGTGAAGCTACCTTTATTTTCATTTCACTGCAGGTTTTTCCTCAAAAACTCTAAAATAAACAGTGCTGGTGAGAGAAGGAGGAAAGGATGGAGGGATGGAGACGTATGACTGGGGATTAATGCACAGTACATGTGTGTGCGTAAAAAAAATTAAATTGGAAATTAAATAAACACAAGTTGATGAGGAGAGGGCCTCTGACACGCCTCACTCGGGTTCTAACCTATGGTGGGTATTACTCCAGATCGATGTTTTAGGACACAAAGTTTCCATGTTAGAGTGGTGGCTACCTTCCAAAGCTCTCCTTTTCCACATATGTGATTAAAACAAACATGGGAATGATTTCATGGACTTATGCCATTGCTGAATGTAAAACTGGGATTAATTCATGTGTACAGATTTCAGGCCCATTTCTTGTGAAAATTAGGCACTTAGGGTGTAATGCAAAGCTACAGTCTATATCGGCTTTATTTACAAAAAAACATCTGTATTTATGTTTGTATTCGTATGATGACAGAAGTACACATGACATATACTGTAAATCTTCTATACTGTCTTTTGTGTTCCGTGTTGCCATCTGTACATATAGGGCCTTATCTTGCTCCCGGCGCAGCGCGGCGCAGAGCCCAACGCAAGTGTCTTTGCTATTTTAAGACCGTTCAGCGTCCGCGTCGTTTAAATAGCAAATGCACCTGCGCCTATCTGTGCGCCCGTGGGCGTGCTGGTCTTAAAGGGCGATGTGTTCAGGTGCATTCTTGGCGTATTGCTATCTTGAGGCAGCGGGAAGTGATCGCGCCATTGACCAACAAAAACCTGGTCTAAAGTCAATAACGCAGCATTTCATTGTTATTTTAACAGCAAATTAGTAAAATGTGCCTAGGCTCATGCACAGCGCGCGCACACTATGCTTGTCACACACACACGCACGCACACACACACACACACACACACACACACACACACACACACACACACACTACAGATGAAAATAACCGTATAGCTAACTCTGGTACTGCTAAGGAGCTGTGCATTGTCCCTGTCACATAAACTAAAAAATGTTTTCATTCCGGACCGAACGGCAAGTCAATCAGGACCCAGGCAACATCTTATCCTGGAAATCCAGAATTGTCGCGAGAGCACAATTTGAATTTGCTCAGCAAGTCACTCTGGCATTCAGTAGCGATGCTCATTAACTATGCCCTTGTAGCCGAGCTGCACCAATCACATCGGTGTATCTGATATAGACGGGCCAGAGGCGAGCTAAACAGATGACGACAGCGCTGTGTCGTCGAAGTCATTAGTAAACGTTGCAAGATGGCTACGGATGAACACCAGTTGTTTGAAACAGCTTTAGCCGCTACAATGAATGAGATAGACTTGGCTTTTTATCTGAAAGAGGAACAGAAGATGGCGCTCGAATCGTTCCTTTGCAAGACGAAGGTTTTTGCTGTTTTGCCGACCGGATACGGCAAGAGTTTAATCTACCAGTTAGCTCCGCTGGTAGCTAAGAGTTTAATCTACCAGTTAGCTCCGCTGGTAGCTAAGAGCTTAATCTACCAGTTAGCTCCGCTGGTAGCTAAGAGTTTAATCTACCAGTTAGCTCCGCTGGTAGCTAAGAGTTTAACCTACCAGTTAGCTCCGCTGGTAGCTAAGAGTTTAATCTACCAGTTAGCTCCGCTGGTAGCTAAGAGCTTAATCTACCAGTTAGCTCCGCTGGTAGCTAAGAGTTTAATCTACCAGTTAGCTCCGCTAGTAGCTAAGAGTTTAATCTACTAGTTAGCTCCGCTAGTAGCTAAGAGTTTAATCTACCAGTTAGCTCCGCTGGTAGCTAAGAGTTTAATCTACCAGTTAGCTCCGCTGGTAGCTAAGCGTATGGGTTTGTTGTGATTGGTCGTAGTGTTATCCAATTGCGTGCAGTGAGATTTTCAAATGCATGCTTGGTGCCGCCCCTCGAGTTGGGGGGTTTAATCAACCATAGTTTATCACTGATCTGTTGCAAAGTTTAACCATCATAGTGTGAAATACGGTTCTGAATATCCGTGTGGTAATCCGGTAACGGATTCCAGGTTCTGGTACCGGTACAAAAGTTGACCAGCAAAACAGAGTACTCAACTTGAATGTATGTTGCCTAAAAAGGTCTAAGTGAGTTGAATAAGTGTTATTTTGTTATTGCCAATCGTTCCGGAAGTCTGATCTTGAATGAAAATCAGATGCGGACCTTTGAATAATACGTTGGAGAACCCCTGAAATAAAGAAATGAAAACAGATTCAGGTCATCGACTGTCAAAATAGGCAGGTAACAATCCTGGATCATGAGCTAAAAATATCCGCCTTGCAACATCAGTCAAGTTTCACGCTGCACTCCCACGAAAAATCAAATGTCTGCTTGTTTCCATTTTGAAAAAACAACATCATAGGAAGACATTTACATCCCTATTACAAAAAAAGGATAAATGTACTAAAGATGCATGTTCAAATCCCTGACTCAGCTGGAAAACACCTTTTTTTTTTTTTTTAAATCAACTCACTTGTGGCTTTTGGACATTTTAGAAATCTGATTTTAGACCTCCAAACTTCGGCTTGTAATTGCTTTGCATAGTTGTATTTCTTTTGCATCTCGGTTGTCCATATCTGTTTATCAAATAGTTTTTTTTACCCACATTTCGGAACGTTTTAGTGTCTTTCTATCTTCTTATGATGGTGTTGCATCCTTTTCTATGTTTTTTTTTTTGTCTTGGTAACTTTGTAACTCATTGTAAGTGCGGGCTGCCTCTCAATGATCTCAAGTGTAAATAAAGGTTGAACGAATGAATAAAAAGAAATTCCGCCCCCTTTCTTCAACAACTTATGTTGTGCGGCTGACAGCAGAAAGCTCAGCCAGAGCATTGAGCGGCTTCCACGTATCAATGTGTGAATGTGACACAGGGAATCACTGGAAAAGGTCAAATTTGCCCCCGATGACTCTCCCTGAATAAATAAAGGGTTCAAATTAAAACACAGTATATAGGAGCAGTGCCTAAATCTACTCTCATTTTATGTCAGCTCTGCTTTTGGAGCCACAAGATTTAGCCTTTATCCCTGATGTGCCAAAAAAGCGCAGTGCTGTATGTACAGCATTACAACTGAAGCATATATACTGTGCAGACACACCTCTGTTCATATAGGTATCCATGAGTGTGAACAAGTCCAACACACACTCACCCAGATGCCACACTGCACACACGCTGACACACTGCAGCCCTGTTACCTGCGGCCTCAGCTCTTGCCCCAAGCCTGGTCTCAAGTTACCTGTTTTCCTTTCGTGTGAGTGTAAAGTGTATTCATATGCTCCTAAGAGGGCTGAGATTGGAAGGAGACTGTTTTCCCAGTGATAAAAATCACTTGGCACCTAGCGAGGAGCCGGCATCGCAGAGCAGGACAGCACAGCACAGGATAGAAGAGCACGACGCAGCAGCGCTCTCTGGCACGGCTTCAGTGTACACAGGCATGAGAGGAGGACAAGCCACGCATGGGTCTGAAGCAATATCAGGGCTCTGCTACTTAACCGCCGGGTTAATAGGTTTCATACTTTGTTTTCAGAAGGAAAAAGGGGTAAACACTGGAAATACTGGAAATAGAAAAATACCTTGTCTTTGTATCAAGGCATTTCTAACGATTCACTTATGGCAATAAAAGAGGAGAATGAAGAATAATCTTAATTTGGTTTTCTGTGGGTGTTTTTTTTTATGGAAATGTGGATCTTTCAGATCAATCTGAGGAGTCCCTATTAGAATTTTTCACATTTTATTGTGTCATGCAGTGTGGGACTCGCACTGGTCTGGTCTTGGTCTTGACTTGGCCTCAACCACTCTAAGTCTTTTTTCTTGACTTGGTCTCAACCCCTCTAAGTCTTGGTCTTGACTCGGTCTCAACCCCTCTAAGTCTTGGTCTTGACTCGGTCTCAACCCCTCTAAGTCTTGGTCTTGACTCGGTCTCAACCCCTCTAAGTCTTGGTCTTGACTCTGTCTCAACCCCTCTAAGTCTTGGTCTTGACTCGGTCTCAACCCCTCTAAGTCTTGGTCTTGACTCGGTCTCAACCCCTCTAAGTCTTGGTCTTGACTCGGTCTCGATACACTCTGGTCTTGGTGATGACTTGGTCTCGGTTTAGGTGGTCTTTGACTACATCACTGCCAGCCGCTTTGCCGACCCCTCTTCACACTTTAATCCTTTCACAATGCTATACGATACGAAAATAGTACGTTGGAACTAGGGCTGGGTATCGCCGATGATTTCCTGATTCCGATTCACAAGGTCCCCATTTGATTACATTTCCCGATTCAATATCAATGATGTTTGAATACCAGTTTTACTTGGATATAAAAAGAGATTCTCAGAGAACTCATGCTGTAAATTGTACAAGCAAGAAGCCACGGTTAGCTAAGCCTCTGTCCTGATTGACAGGTCGCCGTGTAGCCACGCCCTGAAGCATCCCCTGCTTTATCGTCTATTTAAAAATAAATGGGGCAATAATTAACTAAATGAACATCATGCTGTATTTACGAAGACTTGAAGTGGCAATTGAGGCCATGAGCTAAATATGACATCTTTTATTGAGGTAATAAATCAAGTGATTTTCCCATAGACTTCTATAGAAACAGATTTGTGGAGTCGCCCCCAGCTGGAAATGAAATAGAATGCACATTTAAGACTCTTCCATACTGGCTTCACTTTTCAGGCACGGAAGCTCCATCCATTATTTTTTACAGTCTATGATTTAAAGTGAAAGATTTTTACTTTTATACATACTTATTTTACTTTCATTCTTTCAGTTAAGTCCAAAATGTAACTTCAGTAGCAAGTCTGGTAAATATCAGCTGCCAATCCACTCTGCCATACATGTTACATTATATTCAATAGTTATACCTACACAATTGCGACAACGTGACCTTTTTTAGGGGATTATTTTCTCTACTTCAAGACTTCAAGAGAGCCTGCTCTGTGCGTCCAACAAAGGGCATTTGTGCTACGAAACCCTGCATGGCTTTATGTTGTCTTATGGGAAGTTGTCTAAGCTTCCTATAAGCCCATATCACCAAGACAGGCGTCAAAAGGCTTTAGCTTGTGTTTTTCCTGTGCATTAACACTGTGTACAGAACCAAATGAGTTTATTAAAAAGTGCTAATTCCAAGCAAACATCGCCGACTGCCAAAATAAAGGTCTTTGATATGAAACAGTGCTGATATATGTTTGGCTGACGCTTGGGAATACCTCTGTGTAGGTACAGCACGTACGCGAGCAGTGCCACCGTTACTGGAATAGACGTTCCACCTCGCTGCTCGCCCAGTCAGCTGATGGCGTGCACTTCCCTGCACTGTTTGCCGAAGCTTAGGCCTAGACTTCCTTATTAGAATCTTAAAACTTGAGTTGCATGGCAAATAAGAGGCGCTGCCCAATGCCAAGTGCAGGCTTAAGGTGAGGGATTAGATGCAATAAGCCAACCCTTTCGCCCTCTCCACACACACAGAGTCAATGTGTAACGGGTGCTAATGGCAGGGCTAAATTGAATACTTAAGCTCGGCACACATAGGTCTCCATATCTTCACTCGCAGCCACCTACATCGCAGCTCTACCTGCCAAACCACACGGCTGAATGAGCCTATGAGATAGACAGAGTGCTGACTGTACGTATGGCCCTCTGCTACTCCACCGCTCACTCACCACAGCGGGCTGATGCTGGAGGTGGGGGTCCCTGTGACAGGGGGGCCAGTGTTACCTGTAGCCTCGGCTCATTCGCCGTGAAGGATTTAGGCGTCATTCAATCACGGTTTAATTCAAATCCTTTTTAGTTTTTTTTTACTTTGTCGCCCTCTGACTGTTGTTGTGCTCCATTCTTCAGTGATACCTCTGTCTTCCTGTCCCCCCCCCCCCCCCCCGAGCAGCAATATTTGAATCCTCAGATGGCCCGGCAGTATCAGTTCCTTCCTGAAACAAGCTGACACTTTCTCCACCCCCGTCTCGTCCCCTCTACATGATGAAAAAGACGTCAGCGGACATTCCTGCATTCCTGGGTGTTAGGTGCCGCTTTAATAACAACCCCAGAGAAAGAAACACGATCACTTTCAGTATGTTCCTGTCTCTTTTGCTCAGCCTTCCTCTCATTTTGTTGGTTTGTCTCCGTCTTTGTTTCTGTCTATGTCACATTCTCACTAGGGCTGCGACTAACGATTATCTTCATTCTCGATTAATCTGTTGATCCTTTTCTCGATTAATCGATTTGGTCTATAAAATGGCAGAAAATGGTGAAAAATGACGATCGGTGTTTCCCAAAGCCCGGGATGATGTCATCATCTGTGTTTTTTTTGTCCACAACTCAAAGATATTCAGTTTACTGCTACAGAGGAGTGAAGGAACTAGAAAACATTCACATTTAAGAAGCTGGAATCACAGAATTCAGACTTTTTCTGTTTAAAAGTGACTCAAACCGATTAATCGATTATCAAAATAGTTGACGATTCATTAAATAGTTTACAACTAATTGATTAATCGATTAATCAAAGAAGCTCTAATTCAAACCTTTACAATTTTTCTCCCGAGACAGAAAAAGCCGTACAGTATAACAAAACACAGCAGCCTGCACACTGGCATCATCATCAAGCCAAATCTGGCATCATGATGGCACAGTGTTTACCTGGCACGCTCTTCTTCAGCTGTCACGTCCGCCCACCCTAGTCACCCTTGAGTCAACATTCCCATTACTTCCCCCAACGTCGTCCGGTCCACATCCAGCGGCCAGGCCAAGCTCCTCCCGTGGCTCCCCAGAGGCGGCTCACTGGTCCTGGGTACAGTACATGCTGAGCCACCGTGCCGAGGTCAGCAGAGGTAAGGAGGAAGTAACTGGAGATTTTTAATTACGAGCCTCAGTGGTGCGATGAGCAGCTCAGCTCATGGCGCCGAGTTCAAGAGGACTGAACAAACCAGAGCTTAGAATGGTTCCTGACTTTGACTGAGTGGGATTTAAAGCTGCAATTGGCAAAGGCTTGATGTAAAAAAACATTCCTCTTTTCCGACTAAATCACAAATTGAGGCAGCTTAAGAAAAGAGTGTGCCATCCTCTATAATTAAGACCCTGTGGATTCACCCTATTTCCCTAAATTATGGGTATGGTTACTGGCTCGAAATGTATTTGGCACACAGGAAATCGATTGAAGCTGAACAGCGACACATAATACTGTCCCTTAATAAGCACCAGTAAGCTCAGTCCAGAGAAAGCTGGACACAACAAATCTTATCAATATCCATTTCTTTTTTTTAGGTCTGAGGAGTTACACCATTTAGTCCAATATTCTATTATCCAATTATATCTTGCTGCCCAACAAAGTGTGAAAATGCGGCTGTTATCTGCAGAATTTGCTTCCTTGCGTGTCTATTTATCCTCTGACTTGTCATAATTAAGGAACAACACTTTCTTAGGATCTAACAATATCCAGACCTTCCCCGACATTACAAAGATGATTTTAGGAAAGGCATTTCCTGGTGAGCCATAGACATGGCTCCTGAGGTGAGGCATTAAGTTAAATAACATCCAAAAGACTCCTTAATCCAGAGCAGCACTCCACATTACTGAACATGTGCTGCTCAATTCTGTTGGCATGAAAACCTTAAACGACACCACCAGGTTCTTTAACATTGCAATAGAATAACTTGCTTCTTAAAAGCAAAGATTGTATATGTTACTTTCTTCAAAATTGGATTGAACTGGATTCTCACGATATCATAGCGTAGAAATGTAGACGCACCCTAGCGGCAGCAAATGTAATTTGCAGCCAGGGTCGTCTAGCAACTCTCCGTTGGCTTGTGAGCTGGAAAAACCAAACTCTAGTCAGGCCAATCACATTGTGTATAGAGTCGGTGGGCGGGCTTAACATAATGACGGCAGAGTTGCAACGGTTCCGCGTGAATTCCCTGCTACTTGAAAGCAAAGAAGATGGCTGCTGCTGCTGGCGAACAGCGGTCTTTCTAATCGGCTTTGGAATTCGCTTTGGCCGCGACTCTGGAAGACTTGGAGTTAAGCTTTTCTTTGAGAAAAGAACAGCACTGAAGTCATTCTTAAAAAAGGAAGATGTGTTGGGAGTTTTTCCGACCGGATACGGCACAAGTTTAAATCATCTAGCGTTGCTCTGGTTGGTTGTAGCGCTATCCTATTGCGTGCAGAGGGAAATACAACCGCTTATCCCGCCCCTCGGATTGAGCCCTGCCAATGGTGAGTTCCCAGACCCAACATCTTGATGTGGGTCTGGCTTCTCAGGCTAGCGATATCACATATCACATATCACACAAAAATCCATCTTGTCAGGCTTCAAGTAAATGCGTTTCTGTTATAGTGCGTTTCGTGTACCTCGGAACTCAAATGGAACGCACTATTAGAACAGCAACGGACCGAACCAATCAGCGTCCGGTTGAGGAGCTGCTGTCAGCTACAGGGGCGTGGTTCAGGTATTTGACAGCTACGACTGTTCGTTCAAAACAATGGCGGACGTGATAGACATATGGTTCATCCAATCACCTGCCAGGTATTGTTTCCCAGTTTCCAGTGATGGCTTCTCAGGTGGTTCTGTGTAAACAAACCATCTGCAACATCAGGTTCACTTACGTACGGAGGACACGTAGCCTTGAATGCGTCTCAGCTGTGCCCGGTGGAATCCAGGGGTAAGACTTTCTTTAGGAAAAAAGCCAGTCACTAACACTGATTTGCTCTGACAGTATCTGAATTCTACCTCTGCATTCAACAACAAAAAAACAACAACATTCAGCTGATGAAAGGATGAACTCTCTTTGCACCTTTTCGTCCTCATGTTGTGTCTCTTTTCGTGCTCTTTGAACGCTACGGTATACGCTACGGTTCCTCTCTGGGAACCATCACCTTATCGTGGTGGAGAGGTTTGGGTGTCCCTATGAACCTGAGGGCTGTGTTGTCTGGAGCTTTGTGCTCCTGGTAGGGTCTCCCATGGCAAAGTGGTCTCAGGTGAGGGGCCAGACGAAGAATGGTTCAAAAGACCCTATGAAAAAACGAGGAAGGGATAGAGAGACCCTGCCCGGAGGAAGCCCGGGGCCCCCGTCTGGAGCCAGGCCCAGAGGGAGGGCTCGTCAGCGAGCGTCTGGTGGCCGGGTTTGCCACGGAGCCCGGCCGGGCACAGCCCGAAAAAGCTACGTGGCACCTATCTCTCCAGCCCATGGGCCCACCACCTGTGGGAGGAACCGCTGGGGTCGGGTGCGCTGCCACACGGGTGGCGGTGAAGGTCAGGGGCCTCGACGGACCAGACCCGGGCAGCAGAGGCTGGCTCTGGGGACATGGAATGTCACCTCGCTGTGGGGGAAGGAGCCGGAACTTGTGCGTGAGGTGGAGCGCTACCAGTTGGATCTGGTGGGGCTTACCTCTACGCATAGTCTCGGTTCTGGAACCGTACTCCTGGAGAGGGGTTGGACTCTTTTCTTCTCTGGAGTTGCCCAGGGTGTGAGGCGCCAGGCGGGTGTGGGGATACTCACAAGTCCCCGGCTGAGCGCCGCAACGTTGGAGTTTACCCCGGTGGACGAGAGGGTCGCCTCCCTACGCCTGCGGGTTGTTGGGGGGAAAACTCTGACTGTTGTTTGTGCATATGCACCAAACAAGAGTTCAGAGTATTCGGCCTTCTTGGAGACCTTGAATGGAGTCCTGTATGGGGCTCCGGAGAGGGACTCCATAGTTCTGCTGGGGGACTTCAACGCACATGTGGGCAATGACGGAGACACATGGAGAGGCGTGATTGGGAGGAACGGCCTCCCTGATCTAAACCAGAGTGGTTGTCTGTTATTGGACTTCTGTGCTAGTCATGGATTGTCTATAACAAACACCATGTTCGAACATAGGGATGCTCATAAGTGTACTTGGTACCAGAGCACCCTAGGCCGAAGGTCAATGATCGATTTTATAATCGTTTCATCTAATTTGAGGCCGTATGTTTTGGACACTCGGGTGAAGAGAGGGGCGGAGCTGTCAACTGATCACCATCTGGTGGTGAGTTGGGTCAGGGGGTGGGGGAAGACTCTGGACAGACCTGGTAAGCCCAAACGAGTGGTGCGGGTAAATTGGGAACGTCTGGAGGAAGCTACTGTCCGACAGACCTTCAACTCACACCTCCGGCGGAGCTTTTCGTGCATCCCTGTGGAGGCTGGGGGCATTGAACCTGAGTGGACAATGTTCAAAGTTTCCATTGCTGAAGCTGCGGCAGGGAGCTGTGGTCTTAGGGTCTTAGGTGCCTCAAGGGGCGGTAACCCTCGAACACCGTGGTGGACACCGGTGGTCAGGGAAGCCGTCCGACTGAAGAAGGAGTCTTTCCGGGATATGTTATCCCAGAGGACTCCGGAGGCAGTTGCAAGGTACCGACGGGCCCGAAGGACTGCAGCCTCTGCCGTGAAAGAGGCAAAGCAGCGGGTGTGGGAGAAGTTCGGAGAAGACATGGAGAAGGACTTTCGGTCGGCACCAAGGCGCTTCTGGAAAACCGTCCGCCACCTCAGAAGGGGGAAGCGGGGAACCATCCAAGCTGTGTACAGTAAGGATGGGACGTTGTTGACCTCAACTGAGGAGGTAATAGGGCGGTGGAAGGAGCACTTTGAGGAACTCCTAAATCCAGCTGATGCGCGCTCTTTGTTAGAGGCAGAGTTGGAGGATGACGGGGGATTGTCGTCAATTTCCCTGGTGGAGGTCACTGAGGTAGTCAAACAACTCCACAGTGGCAAAGCCCCAGGGATTGATGAGATCCGTCCAGAAATGTTGAAAGCTCTGGGTGTGGAGGGGCTGTCTTGGTTGACACGCCTACTCAACATTGCGTGGAAGTCTGGGACAGTGCCAAAGGAGTGGCAGACCGGGGTGGTGGTTCCCATCTTCAAAAAGGGGGACCAGAGGGTGTGTACCAATTACAGGGGTATCACACTTCTCAGCCTCCCTGGTAAAGTCTACTCCAAGGTGCTGGAAAGGAGGGTTCGGCCGATACTCGAACCTCAGGTTGAAGAGGAACAATGCGGATTCCGTCCTGGTCGTGGAACAACGGATCAGCTCTTTACTCTAGCAAGAATCCTGGAGGGAGCCTGGGAGTATGCCCATCCAGTCTACATGTGTTTTGTGGATCTGGAGAAGGCATATGACCGGGTCCCCCGGGAGACATTGTGGGAGGTGCTGCGGGAGTATGGGGTGAGGGGGTCCCTTCTCAGGGCCATCCAATCTCTGTATGACCAAAGCGAGAGCTGTGTCCGGGTTCTCGGCAGTAAGTCGGACACGTTTCAGGTGAGGGTTGGCCTCCGCCAGGGCTGCGCTTTGTCACCAATCCTGTTCGTAGTATTTATGGACAGGATATCGAGGCGTAGTCGTGGTAGGGAGGGGTTGCAGTTCGGTGGGCTCGGGATCTCATCGCTGCTCTTTGCAGATGATGTGGTCCTGATGGCATCATCGGCCTGTGACCTTCAGCACTCACTGGATCGGTTTGCAGCCGAGTGTGAAGCGGCTGGGATGAGGATCAGCACCTCTAAATCTGAGGCCATGGTTCTCAGCAGGAAACCGATGGAGTGCCTTCTCCAGGTAGGGAATGAGTCCTTACCCCAAGTGAAGGAGTTTAAGTACCTTGGGGTCTTGTTCGCGAGTGAGGGGACAATGGAGCGGGAGATTGGTCGGAGAATCGGCGCAGCGTGGGCGGTATTACATTCAGTTTATCGCACCGTTGTGACGAAAAGAGAGCTGAGCCGGAAGGCAAAGCTCTCGATCTACCGGTCAGTTTTCGTTCCTACCCTCACCTATGGTCATGAAGGTTGGGTCATGACCGAAAGAACGAGATCCAGGGTACAAGCGGCCGAAATGGGTTTCCTCAGGAGGGTGGCTGGCGTCTCCCTTAGAGATAGGGTGAGAAGCTCAGTCATCCGTGAGGAGCTCGGAGTAGAGCCGCTGCTCCTTCACGTCAAAAGGAGCCAGTTGAGGTGGTTCGGGCATCTGGTAAGGATGCCCCCTGGGCGCCTCCCTAGGGAGGTGTTCCAGGCACGTCCAGCTGGGAGGAGACCTCGGGGAAGACCCAGGACTAGGTGGAGGGATTACATCTCCAACCTGGCCTGGGAACGCCTCGGGATCCCCCAGTCAGAGCTGGTTAATGTGGCTTGGGAAAGGGAAGTTTGGGGTCCCCTGCTGGAGCTGCTCCCCCCGCGACCCGACCACGGATAAGCGGACGACGATGGATGGATGGATTCTCACGATATCATAGCGTAGAAATGTAGACGCACCCTAGCGGCAGCAAATGTTATTTGCAGCCAGGGTCGTCTAGCAACTCTCCGTTGGCTTGTGAGCTGGAAAAACCAAACTCTAGTCAGGCCAATCACATTGTGTATAGAGTCGGTGGGCGGGCTTAACATAATGACGGCAGAGTTGCAACGGTTCCGCGTGAATTCCCTGCTACTTGAAAGCAAAGAAGATGGCTGCTGCTGCTGGCGAACAGCGGTCTTTCTAATCGGCTTTGGAATTCGCTTTGGCCGCGACTCTGGAAGACTTGGAGTTAAGCTTTTCTTTGAGAAAAGAACAGCACTGAAGTCATTCTTAAAAAAGGAAGATGTGTTGGGAGTTTTTCCGACCGGATACGGCACAAGTTTAAATCATCTAGCGTTGCTCTGGTTGGTTGTAGCGCTATCCTATTGCGTGCAGAGGGAAATACAACCGCTTATCCCGCCCCTCGGATTGAGCCCTGCCAATGGTGAGTTCCCAGACCCAACATCTTGATGTGGGTCTGGCTTCTCAGGCTAGCGATATCACATATCACATATCACACAAAAATCCATCTTGTCAGGCTTCAAGTAAATGCGTTTCTGTTATAGTGCGTTTCGTGTACCTCGGAACTCAAATGGAACGCACTATTAGAACAGCAACGGACCGAACCAATCAGCGTCCGGTTGAGGAGCTGCTGTCAGCTACAGGGGCGTGGTTCAGGTATTTGACAGCTACGACTGTTCGTTCAAAACAATGGCGGACGTGATAGACATATGGTTCATCCAATCACCTGCCAGGTATTGTTTCCCAGTTTCCAGTGATGGCTTCTCAGGTGGTTCTGTGTAAACAAACCATCTGCAACATCAGGTTCACTTACGTACGGAGGACACGTAGCCTTGAATGCGTCTCAGCTGTGCCCGGTGGAATCCAGGGGTAAGACTTTCTTTAGGAAAAAAGCCAGTCACTAACACTGATTTGCTCTGACAGTATCTGAATTCTACCTCTGCATTCAACAACAAAAAAACAACAACATTCAGCTGATGAAAGGATGAACTCTCTTTGCACCTTTTCGTCCTCATGTTGTGTCTCTTTTCGTGCTCTTTGAACGCTACGGTATGCTAAGACATTTTGATAGCCGGAAATCAGAAATCGCCACATGTAACACCAGCAGATGCGGTGCAGACGGAGACAGGTTAGAGCGGGGAGAATGGTACTGTAGCGTTGTAAAGACAGAGGCAAAATGACCCGTATGGGCACAGAAAACTGGCGCAATCCAGCTTAGGGTTATTATTGAGGCTAAACAGATTGGACTCGGCGGTCGTGTTGGCGGAGAGGTTTTGGAGTGGACATTCTGAGTCAGTAGTAACTGCCGATCTCATTTCCTCCTCAGCACGATGCAAAATGACTTATTGCATGTTTACGCGTTGTAGAACATAAACCTTTTGGTGGATTATTTCATTCAAAGCTCAATTCAAGTGCATACATGTTTAGCTGGAAGTGGAGAACTCGATTTGTTCATTAAGCTACGTAAGAGGACAGTAATTGAACTGGCAACATGGCTTATGCAACAAACAAAAAAACGTCACGAAGCTGATGCTTTAAGGGGGGAATGATTAAGTTCGCTGCTGGTTCCAATGGCTAAAAAACAAATCGCCATTCGTCATTTACTACGTAATACCTCTTTAAAGCCCCACCAGCCGTGACCTCGCAAACAATTTGAGAAATTCAAATCAAACCTCACCAGTCAATTGTTGGTAAAAAAAAAAGGCAAAGTAGAGGTAACAAGCGATTCCTGACAATGGATTTGTTGGCTGCCATCTGAATCTCATTTAGACCGGGCCTGTGCCTCCTGGAGACAATCACACAGAGCTTTTGGGAGATAAACTCTGCTCAGAGAAGCTTAGTTTGGAATCAACTGATCAGGATACTGGAGGAAGACTTTGACAATGTGAAAGCTCATAAGGTGATGAGTCCAGATGTGGCAAATCAGGATTGGACATGATACCACAGCTGGCTTGTTTTACTTGAGCACAGCTTGGTACCGCTGTTACATTCACGCAAGCTCACACACAATGCACAAAAAGGAGATCTAATTGTGCGGTGTGCTTATTCAAACACACACTCGCTAATGACGTCATGCTGCATTCACATTGTTACAGCATGCGGTCGCCAGCACACCACATGTTTATTGGTCTAAATGGGAAAAACATGTTCAAAGATGGATGAAGGTTGGTGGTAAAGTTAACTTTCTCCCACTTCTGTCATGAAGATTTTATGTTTGTCAGATCAAATGTTGACAACATTAGCTAAAGGGAAGGAAATGTATGTTTGTGCACCTGCTGCTGCTCTTTTTGACTGACAACTATTTCACTGAACACTTCGGATCGGAGCATTGGAGAATTTCTGATTGTGAACATGCTGAAAGACACATTCGATGTTCTGCTTTGAATTCCACTTTGAGTTACAGTTGAACATAAATGACTATATCACCAACAAGGAGTGAAACGTTGAAGCATGCACATAATAATATTTAGCATTTTTAACAAAGCCGTCTTGTATTAAGCATTATGTATGGTTTTTTAAACAACCGCAAAATAGTATTTGCTTGGTTAAAAGTGGTGTTGATCCACTTCTTGGTGATCTAGCTGTACTGTGCTTTGTAAAAATAAACTATTTTCTGCTCAAACCTGAAACTGTAAAAAAAAAAAAAAAAGAAGTGATGGGGCTATGATCAACCAAGCAGCATCAGCAACAAATTTTGTTTGTTCTCAAAGTTTGTTCTCAAGCCAACGGGCAAAACAGAATGATTATTCCAGTGTCGATATATGTATTGCTTTAATCACTTCTGTCTATACAGAATGGTCCATGATGAAGTATTGTATAGGCCAAACCAGAAGCACATAAGAGATTAACAATTCAACAATTTCTGCATTGAGTTTTGGAAAGAAAATAAGCAAACATGTGCTCATTTTAGCATATTTTCTTGGAATTTCATACAAATCGAAAGCCAACGCTATCCTTTCTTATCATCATCACCAATGTTTCATTAGCCTGGCATGATAATATCGCCAATGTAGTTTCAATAGACAACATCTCACAGTCGAGATAACAATGGATGCTATTTACCTAAGTTTTTTCAGGCTTAACCACAAATAACAAAACCCTGAGAATGAATGAAGAATGAAAATAAAAGACCCTTTAACTGCTGCTGTGTGGTGCCGCTTATTAAGGAGGAATACACACCTATACTGTACACCACACCCCAATGTCAGAGTCCTGAAATATGCTAAGACAACTGGAAAAGCCTGAAAACACCTTAAAACCCCTGAAATGTATTATATGGACTGTATCTATTGGGGAGAATGCAAGTTAGCATTTAGCAATTCACACTTTCTGCTACAGCAGCTGTTTGCTAAAGTACTGTTGTGCATAATACCAAGTGATCTTTACAAGCAACATAAAAATATATCAGGGTGATATAAATGCATTTTGTTAGGGTAGCAGTATGAGCAGGGTGCGATTTGCTGGGAGGGATGCGTGGGATTTCCCCCTTTTTGGTCTACATATCCCTGTCTCCGCTGAATTATTTTTATCCCCGGTGGAGACAAAATGTATCCCCCCCTCATACTGATCAATGCTACTTCACCAATAGACCATATACAAGTATTTTAAACTACAGTAAGTAAAGTGCTGTAACGTGAACAGTCTATAGTGAGATAGAACGATAAAATCCGAGCAGCAGTTGCTGGTTGTGTTTAGCCGCTACAGAGCTCCGGGGACGCCGGCTACCAGCGGCAGTTGTTTAGCCGCCAATATGTGACCGTGAGCCGGGTACAAGCACCGCCAGATGACGCTCCTTTCAGTGGATATGGTAGTGGAGTTTAGCCAGAAAAAGTGAGCATCAAGCCGGCACCAAGTTTAGGCACCAAAACGACTAGTTAAGTTTAGAAAAAAGATCGTGGTTTAGATTAAAACACTTCTGAGGAACGAGCGTTTCCTGGGGGAAAGTATTTTGTTTACACCGCGAAGTGAACTTGAAAGTGTTGTGTTTTATGTTGACACCATGCTGTGCCGTTTCATTTTGACATTATTTTCCACTGAATGATGAAGTGCATATTGTAGTGGTTTGGCATGGCTGGCCGAGTGGCATTGTATCCAGGGTATTAGACGGGGGGTTTAATTCTTGCATGTTTTATTTTGTTGCGCATTATCAAAAAACATTGGTTTATGTTGGACTCAAATGAACACATATCACCCAAGGAGACATTTCACTTAAAAAATAAAGATGCACGGACCTAGTTGACTACGTGGCTATGACGGTCACATGGCCAGTCCACTACTTTGCTCCAGTGTAAAAATGTTTACAGCTATTGGATATATTGCCTGTATAATATTAAACAGACAGTCATGGTCCACAGAGAATGAATCAAAATGACTTTTATTTTCATTTTCAATTTGTTTAGTTTATGACCAAATTGCTGCAGACCTTATAACAGCTGCAGTTTGTGTTTAGCACTAACTAGCAGATGTTAGCATGCTAACACCCTCAGAAGAGCTAAGCAGCATATGGCACTGCAGCATGTTTCTGAAGTTGATTACATGGATGACAAATGACTTCTACAAACATTTTCCTGTAACAAATAAAAAAAAAGTAACAATAACTGGCAATGAGCTGGTGGAGAAACACTCGTCACATAATACCTGTGTGTAATTTTAAGTGTATAAAAACCGAAAGGTCCCGCTGCAGAATAAAAGCAGTATTAATGCCAGTGGGGAGATTGTACAATGTGATTCTTGGCAAAATTGGCTATAACTATTTCTGTCATTAAACTTTCCTTAAAGTCTACCTTCCTTGAAAAGTGGTCTTTCAATCCGGATGGCTGTGGTTAAAGCAGGATGGAGGGACGCAGCCAGTCATCATCACCGTTTAATTAAGTAGATCTCTGTGTTTCTGAGCAGGAAGAATGCAAGTTCTCCGCAGGGCCACCAAACTTCATTCTAATGAAAGGAAGCAGGTTTGATCCTGTTCAAGTAATGGTTCAATGTGATTGTGTAATAATATGAAATGATATGTCTCTGGTCTACCAAGGTACCCGCTGTTCTTCACAGACTCTGCAAGAAGCTGCTGCGGTATTGCACATTTTAGATATATACTCTAATAACATAGGGAAAGGATAGCTGAACACAGTGCTGTAGAACAGAACATAATAATACAAGGAGTCTGACTGCATTTGCAATGTTTTGTTTGTTTAATGTTTATCCTGATCCATTGTATTTGTCGAAAAATATCAAAACTTTGGTGTTCTCATTATTATTATTATTATGAATTATATTATCATTTAGATTAGATTTTGCGAGATTTTGTGTAATTTTGCATAAATTCTGGCTATAGCTGTAGCTGTAGTGAGAGTATTAGGGGCTGGTATGCAGGGTGCAAAATTTACTTTTTGTCCACCATCCAAATGGCTAGTGAATGTTACTTTTGGCTGGTGAATCTACCATTCTACCAATGTTGAGCAGTGGCGGCGCCAGGGAGGAGCTAGGTGGTGCTGTAGCTCCCCCTCTAATAGCCATAGCACCCGCCCAGCACCCCCAGCACGCATTCAACTTTTGACCTTTGTTCCGCAGTAACATATTCACACTGAAGAAGAAGAGCGCAACATTTGGAGCCGTTAGGATTAGCGAAGTGTGTAACGCTAGCAATTGGTCGGGTTTTTTTACTACTTAAACATCAATGTGTGGAGACTTTATCAAACCACCTGTAAATGAGACTGTCACCAACCAGGACGAAGAAAAGCAGCCGGAGGAAGATGACCTGACCGCGGCCGTGATTGGTGCTGAGGTTGCTTAACATTACCCGGCTGTAAATGCGAGGCCACGGTGGGTGAGGAGTCAACTAAAGGGGTCTATGCAAGAACTTCAGTCTTATCTCTGTCTCGTAGTAGAACATTACAGTGAAAATGGGTTTTACAGAACTGTGAATAAATGGATCACCAAATCCAAAGTTATACATTGGTTTATTTATAGCCCTGAAAACGAGATACACATTAAGCCACTACAGATATGAAAAACGTTACGTTATTGTTACCATGTGTGCAAGTATGAATACTGTGTGAGGATGCATGCGTGTATGTTTTTGTGTGTAGTTGGCTGTGTGTGGTGTGTATTGAGGCCTGCTGCATTACTCTTCTGCAAATATAAGTTACTGTATGAAAGCTGCAGTAATGATTGTGTAATCCTGGCTTGTTGGCTGGTATTTGAAATATGTTCGGTGGGCTAATCAGAGTTCTATGGTGCTGTTGTACATCTATCTATCTCTCTCTCTCCCTCTCGTTTACTCACTTAGTAAACTGCGGAGGAGGAGGGTACGTATCTGCGCGCGTGTGCATAGGCTACGTGTGTAAAGGGAAATTCTAACTTTCAGAGCACTCTCAATGAAACGTCGAGGAACCCCATAGCACCAGCAACAAGAAATCTCTGGCGCCGCCACTGATGTTGAGCCCTGCTGGTATGTACGTATGTTGAAGGGGAGTGCAAGGATGGTTGGTGTCCGGACGATTTTGGTGGGCTGGTCTGAGTCTCAAAAGTCCAGGGCTGATTTTTTTACCCCAGTCCAGCCCTGCGTGTTACTAATAACATGAACAATGGCTCTGTTGTTCTATTCCATTGTCCCAGTAAGCACAGACAGAAGCTGTGTTTGAAACAGTTTCCCTATCACAGAAATAATGCAGTACACATAATGTGTTCACCATTTCGTAGTGGTGTTCGAATTCTCCGCGGTTAATTTCATTCACTATATAGTCCACTATAAACATGTAGATTAGGTTCTCCAGTCAGTGCCCACTGATCAAGGTACTGGCTTAGATCTGGAGTTGGTCCCCGGCGCTGCAACCGTGAAAACTAGAAAAAAAATGGAGCAGGCTTTCGTTTCTAAACAGTGGAAACGTAACATGCAACATATATATGTAACATTTCACTATTCTTCTGAGTGCTCGCTTTGTTTGAGGGATGTATTAGAAGTATTTTTGTTTCGGTTTGTTTACATGATGCCGGGCACGCCCGCCTCTGTCACACAAACAACGGGCGCATCTCCTGATGCAAATCTCGTTTGGCCGTTCCTTATATAGTTCACTATTTAATAAACACTGTACAGGGGATAGTGAGTGAGTGAATGAGGGAACGGTTTTGAACACAGCTAGTGTGACAATGAGCCAGCATGCACAATACCAGGACCCTGAAACTGAAGCAGCTAAATGGAATTCAGCCATCATTCAGCCAACCTTATGTGTGCACCCTTCGGATGTCAAAAAACAAAAGTATTAAATTATATAAATGTAAAATATTATTTATTATTATTATTATTACTAATTCAAGGTTCAGTTAATTCCACTAGAATTAAACACTGTGTTTTTTTTCACACTGTAACATCACATGTATCTCTCTGTGTCTCTCTGTGTTGCCTCCGTCTCACTCAGGTCTGCTTTGTGAATGAGATTTATGAAAAGTGAACATGAGCGTATCCTTTAGCTGACACATCAGAAAATTGAATTTTAAAAACAGATAGTTGGGACACACTAAAATCACACAATAACACAAACTAACTAACCGATGAAGGGATTGGCAGACCTGCAACCCCTGTGTTCTGCGAGCTAAAAATACAGTTTGCTTCAATGGGGTCTGGTGGCTTTGAAGAGAGCTTCAGTTCCCCCTGGGATAAGGGCTGTCTGACTACAAGGTAGACAAGGAAAATACTCTACATGTAGCCGACACTTACACCCAGGGTGCGATTTGTGAAAAAAAAGACGAGTGGATGTTTTTTGATCACGCACAACAAAACAAAACAAGCAAGAATGAAATTCCCCTTGCAATACCATGGATATAGAGCCACTCGGCCAGGTATGCCAAAACACTTAAATATGCACTTCAATATTTAATATTCAGCTTTCAAGCCGGAGAGCGGAGTTCACTTCGCGGCGAAAACAAAATACTTTCACCCAGGACACGCTCGTTCGTTCCTTGGGAGTGTTTTAATCTAAACCACAATCTTTTTCCTAAACTTAACTAGTCGTTTTGGTGCCTAAACTTAACTGGCATCGCTGCATGACGCTCACTTTTTCTGGCTAAACTCCACTACCACGGCCCCTGAAAAGACTGTCATCTGGCGATGCCTTGTACCCGGCTCGCAGTCACCTACTGGCGGCTAAACAACTGCCGCTAGTAGCCGGTGTCCCCGGAGCTCTGTAGCGGCTAAACACAACCAGCAACTGCCAAGGTCAAGGAAACTTTATTATCCCCGAAGGGCAATTTGGTTTATAGCCAGCAGTACCACACACCATACAAGCAATGTAGAAATCACAAAACACAGGTAGACAACAAAAAAATCTCTGCTACTCTACAAAAATACAAAATAAGTCAGCATAGGCAGGGATATGTAGACTAGAAAGGGGGAAATCCCCCCCCCCCCCCCCCCCCGGGAAATCACACCCTGCTTACGATATTGAGATGTTTTTTTAGGTGGGCCTTTTTGTTTTTACGTGGCTAAAATACATTTAGTTCCTGCCCCCGTCCACAGCAGTACATTGCTTAGCTTTTGTGCCAGGACTCCCGCCTTCGTCTCCAAACTGATGACGTGCCGACCTGCCATATACTGTAGCTAATACATCGACTATCGATAAGTACCTCATACAACCACACTTCCGCACTATCCCTTTAAGGATGTTCAATACATTCCCTACAGTATACAACACACTTACTCCGTGCATTTCATAGAGTAACTTACACTTGCGTTTGTGATGAGGCGTCTTCTCTGGCTCGAAAGAGATTCTTGTGAATTGAAAACGCACATTCAGCTAAAATTAGATTTGCCGCCACCTGACACCACGTTAACCTCGTAAGCACATCAAATCGTTACAAACGGCAAGGCATCAATTACCATCGACCACAACTGTGAAGACAGAGAGGGGCCCAGAAAGGAAATGGAGCACCGCTGGCCAAGAGACAAGCTGCAACTGTTACAGAGGACCAAAAAACACACTGAGGAATCATTTTAGACGTCTGCGCTCCCTCCCTCCCCGTCCCATCCTGCCTCTTGCACAATTCAATAAGCTGCAAAAATGTGCTGCGCTATGGTTGGATGTCCTCTGTCGCTGAGAGTAGCGTTTCGCTGTGTCAGAGATTTTTCTCCCTCAGTCTCCGCCCGGATCATGGGTGCTGCTCTCCGTCCGGGGAAGGAAAGGAAGGGAGGGAGTTTTCCAGAGGCACGAGCCACCTGCTGACAACCGCCATTCTCCCCCCCCCCCCAAAAAAAAAAAAACCCACACCTCACCCACCACCACACACACATCCTCTCTCGCCTAAACCCAAACAACTGCTCAGCATTAAGGTGTGGATCTGTCATTAGTTAGCTTGGCCTGGCTGGGTGAGACCATTGTTATTGTTAAAGCGAGGGCTGTTTGCACAAGCCATATCTTTGGAGGGAAACGGTACTCCTCTGCGGCTTTTTTCCCCGTCTCAGACCGAGTGGATTGGGTTTCCTCTCGCTTCTCCGACCTCTCGTACAACGCGGGTACAATCCGCTAATGCACATATTTTCATCAGCAACAACAACTCGGGTTGCTGGGAAATGCGTCCAGGGGCATGAAGTGATAGGGTCTGCTTTCTGCACGATTTAGTCTGAAGAGGTAACTTTTGGATGGGATAATCGTGGTTTTTTAGCCCAGGGGTTTTGCTTAGCTAATCAGTTGGAAAGCAAAAAAGAAAAGGCAAGGAAGCTGAAATGTCGAGACAGAAGCAGAGACACGGAGGCAGAGTGTGGCAGCAGGAGTTGGGTCAGTGATGGATGGTAGACTGAGCAATCCTCCCCGGGAGTTGCCTGGCTCTTTCCTAAGTGTTGTTTAAACAGCACGAGGAACAGAATGACGTTCAGTCAACAGACACCCGCTGCCCAGACACTCAGATCAGAGCTGAACAGACACACACACACACACAGGCTCGCGGCGGCGGTTAATCACTCCAGATCTTCTAAAGAATGGCAAGTCACACCTATCTGAAGGCTACAGGCACCAAGACATGAGATGCTTCCTTCAGATTCTTCCAGAGCTCTGATCCTCTCCTGTTCCCCCTGCTGGCAGCACACAACTGCCACAGACATGTAATGGTCATACATTTAATAAGGTGCAATTTATAGCATTATAAGATCCTTAAGAACTGATGGTCTATCCACTGATGATAGAAATATACCAATGCATGAGCTGTTAGTTCTGTAAATCGACTAACAACAACCTGTACATCTGCATCAATCTTGTCCGTGCTTGTCGCCATTTCTTTTCTCTTTTTTATTATTATTTGTTGGGCATTTTAGGCCTTTATTTGACAGGACAGGTGAAGACATGAAAGGGGAGAGAAAGGGGGGAGTGACATGCAGCACAGGGCCGCAGGTCGGAGTCGAACCCGGGGCCCGCTGCGTCGAGGAGTAAACCTCTGTATATGGGCGAAATCAACGTATTAGTCGACGTGTTGGTCGACTAAGAAATTCTCTAGTCGAGGATAGGCCTACTGTTGCAGGACTCCGTGCTACAACAGTTAAGGATGCAGTCGTTCCACAGCAAACGGAGCGAAATCGTTAAATACTCCAATGAAAATACCCCCACACTCATGTTTAGTTTGCGTCCTTGGATGGATTCCAAAGGCAGCCTAAAATAATAGGGCTAAATGTATGAAAACATCCATAGAAACTTACCAACCGACTACTGCAACTAATTCTCTGCTGTTCGTCCACATGTCCACCAATCACTACCTACCTGCTGAGCTTTGGAGCAACTAGTATGCATCAACACGACATTGAAGTGCTGTATCTTAGTATCTGCCTTTACTTATACCAGAAGGGTTTCCTGTTCTTCCAATTGTGCGGACATTGCGTGAACGTAGCGTATATGCTCTTTCGGACAGAAAACAACAGGACTAGTGGGAAATGTCTTCAGGCAGATGCTTCCAACTCTCCCAAAGACATTTCCATTGGGTTATGGTCAATACAGCAGGGTCATACAAGTCATTTTAAATGAATATACTCATGTTTAACTTGGCGAACGTTGCCTATTTAAAATAGAATATGTTTCCGAAACCTGGACACACATCTGTCACTCCCTATAGCTGTGAAGCTCAGAAATGCAAAGCAGGCCCGCTGGGACTCCCAAAGAAAAGCAGACAGGGTTTAGCAGTTGACTCCCACTGTTTGCTCAGATTTTTGACGCTGTAGCTCCAAGTCAAGATGAGAAGTTTCCCAAGACCTCGCCCTGCCTGCCCTGCCGGCTGCACCCACCAGCCCTGTGGTCATCCCCTAAAACACCACCGAATGGACTTCACCTTCATCCTTCAGCAGCTTTGAAACCGCAGACAGATCTCTCACAAACTGTTGGAAACTTGAAATTGTTTGAAAGCAGAAAAGACAATTGGTGAAAAGTTCCAAATGTGATATTACATATTCACTTTAGATAGTTGAGCGTACTGAATTTATTATCCAACACTTGTCATATGAATAATTTTTGGAGTCTAACTTGCCTGTGTGACATGTGGAGGAGGAGGAGGAGGAGTGTGTTCAACCATATGCTGATCTCAGATTATTTTGTTTTGTTGCATTTTCTTTACAGTTTTGACAAGATATCACGTGGGAGTGGAGGTCATTTATGCTGTCACAATGTGTGTGTGTGTGTGTGTGTGTGTGTGTGTGTGTGTGTGTGTGTGTGTGTGTGTGTGTGTGTGTGTGTGTTTGAGGTGTGCAGATCTGCCAGGTAACAGCTGAGCAGCAGCTGCTCTTCACTGCCGGTGTACAAGGAAAGGGTTTCGTTCCAAGCTGTTCTCACTCCCAACAAGTTAACAGGCTTTCACCCTGTTCGTTGAATAATGACGTCAAGGGAATCTGACCAGGGGCGATTCTATGATCCGACCTTTGGGGGGGGGGGGCTCAGCACCTAATGAGAATGTGACACAGATACAGTTTCCTCCCCCCCGCTAAATCAGTAATTTCACTGGCTAACAATGAATATATGTATTTATTATTACAACAGTATAAGATAAATGCAGAAATATTGAACACGTGAAAAAAACTATGAAAGTCCCTTTATGGACTACCAGAATCAAATGAAATGATAATGAGGTGTAAACAATAAATAAATGGAAAATAAAACTTTCCTTGACTGGGTTACAGGATGTTAAACCCGTTTCTTTGAACCTGTAATTGTTTGCCCTCTGTTACTAACAGACAAGTTCGCGAACTCTAACTTGAAGCGCTAAAATTGATTAGATAATAATTCGTTTTTTATTACTATAGTTTTTAGGGGGGCTAGAAAGGTGAAATGGTCTAGAAAGGGTCTAAAATCGCCACTGATCCTGACCAAGCACGTCGAAAAAATGAATCAAAAACGGTGTACCCAGCGCGTTAAGAAGTGGCGCCGAGGGGTCCTGACCAATCGACTTGGAAAAATCACGCCAAAGTTGTACCCAGCGCATTGATATGTGACGCGCACGTTGAAAAATGGCGCCAAAAGGTGTACCCAGCAAATTAAAAAGGGACGCCAAGGGGTCCTGACCATAATGCCCAAAGGTGGTACCCCAGCACGCCAATGGGTCCTGACCAAGCGTCAGTATTTGACAAGTCGGGACTGAGGAACGCGTTGTTCTCTCACGCAGCTGTCCGTCTAACTAATGGTCTTGCTTTTCTCATTATCGCCAACATTCTCTACTTCCTCTCCTCCTCCCATTTGCACTTTGGATGTTCCTCACCATCCTCTCCCTCGGTCTCCTTTGCACACCTCTATTAACCGTATTTGCTCTGTCAATAGCAACACCACGTTTTCCACCCCTCTGCTCTGTGAGTCAATGCGCTCACGCCTCTGTAGCTCTACAAACAAACACGCTTTGCGTTTTGGTGGCCGTGTGGAACGACACGCCGCTCGCACGCGACCGCAGCGTCGTCCCACGAGCTATTAGCGCCGAGCCAGAACTGCTCCCTTCTATTTGTGTTCAAAGCGAGTATCTTAAATAAGCATGTCTCGTGTAAATAAACCGACCCGGGGAACGAAGGAGCCGCTGATGTTAGGCTGTAGTGTTTTGCAACCACAGGCCTAATTGGTCAGGGAGAGAAAGAATTACCGAGTGATTCAGAGTTTGAGCAGTAAAAGGCAAACAAGCAACATAACAGGGGAAAACAGAGAGGAAGAAAAAAAGGGCTGTATCTGTTGGGGGGGGGGGGGGGGGGTGGGAGGCTGTGACAGAGTGACTGAGCAAGCAGAGCAGTGGAATTAGCTGTACCTGACATCTGTGAGCTATTAAAGGCAACTTCAGGTAGCACATGTTGTCCACATTAGGCTGATATGAGATTTACATTTCCACATCTCCACAAAGTATAATAAACAATCACAGAGGGGGCGTGTGCAGGCAGGTTACCATCAGTGACCACTGCAGCACACTTCATATTACTCTCTGATTGGAGAGTCGCACTGTTTGGCTGAAGAGAGGACAAAGGGAGTGTGTGTGTGTGTGTGTGTGTGTGTGTGTGTGTGTGTGTGTGTGTGTGTGTGTGTGTGTGTGTGTGTGTGTGTGTGTGTGTGTGTGTGTGTGTGTGTGTGTGTGTGTGAGAGAGAGTGTGTGTGTTCAGTGAAGGGGAAACAAATACATATATCAGTAGTAGACAGTACATTTACTCAAGTACTGAGCTTAAGTACAATTTTGAGGTACTTGTACTTGACTTTTTCTGTAACTTTCTGTTTAGTCTCCAAATACCATTTGGCCTTTATTCTACAAGATAGTTGAAGACATGAAAGGGATGAGAGAGAGGAGGGAGAGAGAGGAGGGAGGAGGGATGACATGAGCCTTAGTATATGGGGCGCACGCTCAACCAGGTGAGCTACCAGGGCGCCCCCGGTCATTTTGACTCCGCTTTTGTTTGTGGAAGACTTAGGTGCATGGATTTGGCGGGCGGTT
Organism: Gymnocephalus cernua; assembly: GCA_023631565.1. Classification (NCBI taxonomy): domain Eukaryota; kingdom Metazoa; phylum Chordata; class Actinopteri; order Perciformes; family Percidae; genus Gymnocephalus; species Gymnocephalus cernua. The sequence goes on from CM042443.1 coordinate 19,691,787, forward strand.
AAGGGGTCCTTCCTCAAGAAAATCTTACGTTTTTCAAAAATAAAAAGCAAGTTTACATCATTTTGGACCATTATTATTATTATTATTATTATTATGTAATTGTGTCTAAAAAGCTGGAAAAGCTAGAGCAGATAAATAAAAAAAAACATGCTATAGTGCGTAGTTTCTGTCGCCCCCGTGAGGAATTCTAAGTAATGACAACAACACTGTCGGCGCGTCCACACGATACAAGCCTTCAGTGATCGCGCACCGCTCCCCAGCCCTCCTCCACGCAGTTGCTAGTAGCCAAGGAGGACACGGAGGATTACAAAAACATGATGGACTCTTCAGAAGAGGTCATTATCTTCCCTCGAGCTTCTGCGCGGGAAAGTCGCCGGACGACGCCGCGTTCTAAACACAGCCATGCTGAGAAATACAGTGAGAGTTGTGTGGAGCTGATAGTCTGAATTAGCTTTGTAGCAACTCATTTGGCAATGGCTTGAATGTAACGGACGTTCATTAATATCAAAAAGTTACGCACTAAAGCTTTAGAGAAAAAACCTGCTAAAGAAGTCCACTGGGGACAATCACTAGATCTGAGAAAAGTCTTTTAGATACATTCATTGGTCTTAGGTGCTGATCAAAATGGCTTAGGTGCTGCGCCTAAGCCTTCAAATGGTAGGGAAAACACATTTAACAACTAAAGTTAGGCCTACTAGTTACATTGCAGGCAGACGTTTCTATTTAAAACACAACATATGATGTAGTGTTGCATATGAAGCTACACACAGTATGTAAAGCAGTTAGAAACAGCTCTACCACGACCAGCAGCAGCATTATACTACTTACATACTACATAATACTTCTTACACATTTATCCATTAGTAGTAGTAATGCAATATTGTAATATGTTGTAATATATCTCTGAAAGGGCCTATTCTGAGGCATTGCGAGTACTTTTATTTTGGATATTTTGACCATAATACTTCTGTACTGAAGGATGGGATTTCAATGCTTCCTCCACTACTGACGATTGCAATCATGCCACCGTTTTGGATTTGTTCAAGAGAGTTGAATTCAATCCCATGCACTCGACATACATTTCATCTGAGGACAACTGCTAAAACTAAAACCCCTCCTCTCTCCTAAGGACTGGGAGACTGTTATTCATGCTCTTGTTTCGTCTCGTATCGACTACTGCAATTGCTGATATTCTGGGATATGCCACTCATCTTCATCACGCCTGCAGCTTGTCCAGAATGCGGCTGCTAGATGGTTGACTGATACCAGAAAGAGGGACCATATTTCCCCCGATATTGGCTCCTCTTCACTGGTTACCAGTCAAATATAGAATTGATTTTAACCCTTGTTATCTTTCTGGCGACCATGCAACTTCTGGTTTTTATGGGTCACAATTTAAAATTAGGGCGCCTGGGTAGCTGACCTGGTAGAGTGCGCGCCCATATACAGAGGTTTACTTCTCGACACAGCGGCCCTTTGCTGCTTGTCATTCCCCCCCCCCTCTCTCTCCCCTTTCATGTCTTCTGCTGTCCTGTAAATAAAGACCTAAAACGGCTAAAAAATAATCTTAAAAAAAACCTTTTGTTTTTTTGTCACATATTCTGATGTCTGTTGATTTTTCCTGACATTTTTTTGTTGTTTCCCCCCCCCCCCCACGTTTTTGACCCTTTTTTCAATGTTCTTTTATCATTTTTTTTCTTCAAATGCTATAAAATTCAATAAAACACCCACATTCGATAAAAGCAGTGAACGGATCATTCATTTTACATGTGAAGAGCGTTGAATGGAACCATTCTCCTTACCGTTTTGAACAATTTGGTTAAAAGTAAAACCCAAATACCTGATATAGAAACGTATTGTCAAATTTGACCCGAAGACAACAGGAGGGTTAAAGTAAAGTGACTTGTTTTTAAGGCATTACATGGATTGGCCCCCTTTATATGTTGCTGATCTCCTTACCTTACATCACTCCTCCAGGACCCTTAGACCCAGTCAATCTAACTGGATGGGTCAGTACATTTTGTTCTTCAGAAGCATCCCAGCGCGGACTAGCTACAAAACAGAAACAGCAACAACGTAGCTCTGCTAAAACTTACACTAATCGGGAACTAAATCAGTTCCTTTTAGCTATCCCACAGTCTCGGATGAAAACAAAGGGTGATCGTGCCTTTTCAGTTGTGCCCCCCCCCCCCCCCCCCCGAGACCTTGGAATAAACCTCCCATTTATATCAGGTCCTCCCCCACTGCCCGAGATTTTTAAGTCTCCTCAAAAAACACATTTTTATTTTTTGCAAGTTCGACTCCGTTTTTACACTTGCACTAAAGCGTGTTGTTTGTATCATGTTCATTGTGTCTATGTTTTTATTGTATTCCTTTGCTGTTGTTTTTTTATAATATAACTTTGTTCGCTTAGGTTGGTTTTAAATGTGCTTTATAAATAAAGTGGCTTGACAAGTCTTTTACTAAGCAGCTAAAACAATGGACGGTCAATGCATATACATGTCAGCACTGTAACTATGTATGCAGTCTGTTAGTGTGATGTCTTTTACTTATTGTTCCCTCCTAGTTCACTATTGTTTTTAATGCTCTCAACAGCCGTCTAATCTTTGCACTCTATGCTCTGTGGGCATGGGACTGCAAATGAAAAATAGCCTTTTGGCTAATTCCGGCATTTTTAACCCATGTATAATCATAAGCTTTGTTATTAATTTACACTGTCCCCTTCCTAAAATGAACTGAAATCTGTATAGTTTTCGAAATGGAAATAAAGTTATAACACTGCGTAACACAACTCTTAAAATGTTCTCAACTTTATGAGGAACAATTGGTTAAAAAAAAATAAAATAAAATAAGCTAAGACCAGTGTGGAATTTGTCCAGTCAGCAAAATTGAACGGAATTCTCCATTCACCGAATCATTGCTCTGTTGTTGGAAATGAGATGAGCGATACAAGATCAGGAGCTGATGTTTGACAGCAACTGTTGCACGCCTCCTCCTCCTCCTCCTCCTCCTCCCAGCTAGGGAAGGATACATACTGGGGTTCCTATAGACTGCTGTCTCCCCCTATTGACCACATGCTGTAACTGTAGGTATGGACCCAGTGTGCAGAAAGACACTAAGAAACACAAGAAAATGTTTTTTTTTTTTTAAAGTTAATGATAAAAAAGTGTGTATAGCAGTTAAGGTTGCTAAATGTCATGCATTCAAGGGTTTAACTGATCATCTTTCTTGTGGACTGATCTTATTACTTGCCACGTTCTTTTGAAATTGCATTATTCTCTTTTAGGTCGCTTTCTTCATAATAAAAAAAAAAAAATCCCTTTTAGCAGATAAACAAATAGATTCCATATGTCTGATTACATGTTTCATCCCCGTACAGCCTTGTAAATGCATCTATTGGAAAATCCAGCAACCAGAATTAAACTGCACATATACTGGTTGGCTCGTGGGCAGTCTGTGTATGTTTGAGAGAAAGTTTCTGTGTGTGTGTGTGTGTGTGTGTGTGTGTGTGTGTGTGTGTGTGTGTGTGTGTGTGTGTGTGTGCGTGTGTTGGTTAGGAGAGGGAAAGAAAATGGGATCAAGTTCCTTCACTCTGGCGTCACATGCTGTCCAATCAGGCTCGGGCTTTCCTGTGCGCCATGGTAACGCTCTTATAAAGCTCGCATGCGAGACGTTTGCAGTTCAAAGCACTCGCGCGTTCTGGGGATTGTACTTGGAGACCGGAGAGGAGCACTTTACCGTTTCATCCTGCAAGAGTTGAAAGCAAACTCGAACCCAGCTGGCTTGTTTTCGCCCTTTTCAAGTGCGGAGCCGCGTGCAGAACACTCATCCTAGGAGTCGGTCACAAACTCGTGCGTAAAGACACTCGCGCGCCATATCGGTTTTTACTCACCGGAGCAAAAAAAAAAAAAAACTCCGTTTTTCTGTGCCCTTCTCTCATTTTGAAAGACTTTGTTCAAACTCATCGTGGCAAGGTAAAGTCTATTTATTAGACTTTTCCTCTCGCGAGAAAGCAGAAACAAACTCTCCCGTTTCACTCGTAATTTGGCACCAAACGGTTTTTCGTATGAATCTCCTCGACCCTTACCTGAAGATGACGGAGGAACAAGACAAGTGTCTGTCCGACGCCCCGAGCCCGAGCATGTCCGAAGACTCCGCGGGCTCCCCGTGCCCGTCCGTGTCGGGCTCGGACACCGAGAACACCCGGCCGTCGGAGAACGGGCTGCTCGGCGTGGACGGAGAGTTCAAGAAGGACGAGGATGATAAGTTCCCCGCATGCATCCGCGACGCTGTGTCCCAGGTGCTCAAGGGCTACGACTGGACCCTCGTGCCTATGCCCGTGCGCGTTAACGGATCTTCTAAGAACAAGCCTCACGTGAAGAGACCGATGAACGCGTTCATGGTGTGGGCTCAGGCGGCGCGGAGGAAGCTGGCGGACCAGTACCCACACCTGCACAACGCGGAGCTCAGCAAGACTCTGGGGAAACTCTGGAGGTAAGTGGGACTGCTCTGCTTTTCAGCTTTTACGCAGCGATGTAGGATGCAATGAGGATTTATCTTGTATTTTTATGTGACCTCTTTCTGTTGTGCACATTCGCACTTTATCTTATCTGCAAACCGAATCAGCTGATTTTAATCATTTGCATAGTTTTTTTGTTTGTTTTTGTCTTGGGGGAAGAAAAAAAAAAAAAGCACTGAAAAAAGCGCAACTGAAAAAAGCGCACCGGTAATAATAACTTTGGTTAATTGATTGTCCTGTTTACGCGCAGACTTCTCAACGAAGGGGAGAAGCGGCCGTTTGTGGAGGAGGCTGAGCGGCTCCGGGTGCAGCACAAGAAGGATCACCCGGACTACAAATACCAGCCCCGGCGGAGGAAGTCGGTGAAGAACGGGCAGAGCGAGTCGGAGGACGGCAGCGAGCAGACGCACATTTCTCCCAATGCCATCTTCAAAGCTCTGCAGCAGGCGGACTCCCCGGCCTCCAGCATGGGAGAGGTGCACTCTCCGGGTGAGCACTCAGGTGAGCAGAGAGAGAGAAAAGTGTTTGTCAGCCACCCTCAGTAGTTCAACATTCACCTCAGTGCATGTTCCAATGCCTCATTGTTTTCTCTTAAGACTCATTTAAAAACAAATCTTAAAACAAAGTCAAATAATTCATTCCCCAGCACTATTGGTTTGTTCAAAAAAAGGACTAAACTTGAGTGAATGAGTTGAAGAAAAGCAAAAAATCTAATCTGTGTCAATTTTCTTCACTTGCAGGCTCCCAGGGGCCCCCTACTCCCCCCACCACCCCAAAGACAGACATCAGCTCAGGCAAAATGGACCTGAAGCGTGAAGGCGGCCTCCGCTCCCTCTCCGACGGCCCTGGCGGGCGCCAGCTCAACATCGACTTCCGCGACGTGGACATCGGCGAGCTGAGCAGCGACGTCATCTCCCACATCGAGACCTTTGACGTCAACGAGTTCGACCAGTACCTGCCGCCTAACGGGCACCCCGGCGTCGCCGGCAACCCCGCGCCGGTCACCTACACCGGCAGCTACAGCATCAGTGGCGGCGCGCCAGTCAGCCCACAGGCGGGGGCAGCCGCGGCGTGGTTGGCTAAAGGCCAGAACCAGCCGGGGCAGCAGCAGCAGCACACTCTGACCCCGCTGGGGGGCGCAGGCTCAGAGGCAACTCAGGCCCAGCACCGGACCCAGATCAAGACAGAGCAGCTGAGCCCGAGCCACTACACCGAGCAGCAGCAGGGCTCGCCGCAGCACGCCGCCTACAGCCCCTTCAGCCTGCAGCACTACAGCCCGCCCCAGCCTTCCTCCTACCCGGCCATCTCCAGGGCGCAGCAGTACGACTACTCCGACCACCAGGGGGGCGCCACCGCCGCGTCCTACTACAGCCACGCGGGGGCGGGGCAGGGCTCGGGGCTCTACTCGACTTTCAGCTACATGAGCAGCGGCAGCCAGAGGCCCATGTACACGCCCATCGCCGACAACACGGGGGTGCCCTCCATTCCTCAGAGCAGCCCGCAGCACTGGGAGCAGGCGCCGGTTTACACCCAGCTCACCAGACCCTGAGCCGGTCCCCCCCCCCCTCCCCCCTCCCCCGGTCCCCCGGCACACTCAGAGACAACAGACATGTACAGCCACACAGATCTGACAAAACACACTCCGAAACACTTTACTTTTACCGGGAGAGTTTTCCCTCCTCCAAGAACTCCCCTGAACCAGACACTTGAATACGAAGAAGGAGGAGAGCTGGACTTGTGATTGGCTCACGTCGTGCCTTGCTATTGTACCTTGATAGAAACTATATATATAAATATATATATATTTTTAGAGAGATGAAGAGACTTAGGAAAAATCCTCTGTGAGGACTTATCGATTGTTGATATTTCTGTAGGTACTGTGTATGTTTCTTTTCAGTTTATTTCTTCATACGCTGGCAGTTTTGTAACCCAATGGGAGGGGGAGGGGGGGCAATGGGTAATTATTTGTACCTGTAGATATCAAACAAAAAGCTCTATATTTTAAACAGTTCAGCAGCAACTAACCACTCATGGTAGTGCAGTAAACGACTTTCTCTGTTCGATTTCATACACGAAATCTCTGTTTGGCTTTTTGTTGTCGTTGTTGTTGTTGCTCACTCTTTACGGTGCCATTCAGCAAGTATGGTTTGTATTCAAGCTGTTTCGCTGTTGATTTGTGTTCTCAAGTTATGCGTCAGGGTCATTGGAGGAGCGACTAGGCAATACAGAGGGAGGGGGGGGGGGGAGAGAGAGAGAGGCTTGGTTTCACAACGCTGTGCTGTCTCCACAGGGGGAGACTGCAGCCCTTTCCACCATCCGTGCCTTGGATTTTTTTTACACATTCTCAAACTTCGTATGTGCGTATGTGAGTGTGTGTGTGTACGCGCGCAATGGCCACAGCTGAGATTACACTTACCGTCTAACAGCGTGTGTTTGACAGCTACAGGAAGTCACCTTTGACCCCTCCGGTGTCCCCCCCCCCCCCCCCCGCCCCCCCCCTGCAGTCTCCCACCATGCTGGTGTCCAAAACCCTTCCCTATGGTCAAACCCAGTTTAAAAACTTTATTTATTTATTAGCTTTAATTTTATTTCAAAAGTAATTATTTTGCATACTATTCTTATAACTAATGAATTGTGTTTTGCTATGTAGGCGGCATATCATTTTCCCTTTTTTTGGGGGGGGGGGGGGGGATTTTCAACCCAGGAGGTACTTCGATAAAATGGTACACGCTGTACTCGCCTTTGTTTTTTAAGTTTATTTATCTTATCTAAATGTCTATTTTAAGTATGTATTTGCCTTATTTGAGGGTCTGGGGGGGGGGGGGGGCTATCTAACGAATTGTGTACAAATTGTTTGTCATTTGTGAATTTCCTTTAAAGTTGGACTTTAAACTATGGCTGAAAGAACTGGAAATGTTTTTTTTATCTCAGTTACAAGTTTGTTTTTTTTAACACTTTTTTTGGTTGGGCTCCCCCCCCCCATCTCACCAGAGTCCATCCTTTGTGCTCTACAACCTCCATTTCCTTTTTCTGTCAATATCAAAGAACTGATGTTCCCAATACTCTTTCTTCCTTTCTTTCTTTCTTCTTCTGTGATCTTGCCATGTATTTGTACGGTCTTTAAAGAATCTTTTGTATATGTATTTGCAATAAAAAAAGAAAATGCTATTCAAAAAACAAAAAGAAAAGAAAGTTTCTCATTCGTCCCTCGGAATAAAACTCTCGGGAAACATCACTGAGCTGAGTAACACATTGACTTCCAGCAGATCGTACTTGTGTTTTCCACATGCCAGAGCCAGTGAAAGGGTTAATAGAAGAGTGCCAAGAAACTGGATTAGTGTTTGTTGTCCCAGAAGCCTTGTTTTTTTCCCCCCTGCTTTTATTTTCTACCTCCCTCTCTCCCCGTCAGCCGTCAGCTGGTAGCAGCGAGGGGGGGGGGGGCCTCTGGGGGATCCGGAGGGAGGAGGGGGGTGGGGGGGGGGGGTGAGTTGATACAACAAGTGCTGCAAAAGTACTAAACAAATCGGAATTGATTTCAACTGAAGAAACTTGGGGGAGAAAGAAAGTGGGTTCTGAGATCAAATCCTAGTGTGTGTGTGTGTGTATGTGTGTGTGTGTGGGGGGGGGGGGATTCAAACTGTTACAGACTTTTAGCTCAAACTTTGCACTCCATGTGGCCGGGTTGCACAGTGGGTAGAGCAGGCGCACATAAACAATAGGAGGTTTATGACTCGACGCTGAGGTCCAGGGTTTGAGTCCGACCTGTGACAATTTCCTGTATGTCTTCCCTCTCTCTCTCCCCCCCCCCCTTTCTCACCTAGCTGTCCTATCCATTAAAGGTGGAAAAGCCCAAAAAATAATCTTTAAAAAAACAACAAAAAAAATGTTGCTGTCATGTTTCAGCTTCAGACGGGCTGGTAAAACCCATAATAGTTACTCAGACTGCACAGTGGTTAAGCTGAACACTCAGGTTAGCCTGCTTGTATTAGTTTCTAAAAGTTGCTATGGAATACAAACCCAGCATGGGTGGATGTAGGTGCAATTACATAAACAGTCTTTTTTTTCTGATTATTTTTTTGGGCATTTTGGGCCTTTAATTAACAGGACAGCTGAAGGGGCAATGACGGGAATTTTCCAAATCCTCCTAGGGACCTCCTATGTTTTTTTGTCAACATTTCCCACAGAATTTAGAATAGGATCTGTTGGGGATGGGGACAATTGGAATTGTTTTGTGTCATTTCATTCAGCAGGTGTTTTCCTGTTGAGCTGTATGTATAAAGCCCATTATTGGGACAGATACACTAGATTCAATGGTTACATGACACTGTCATGAACGTGTCATAAACATTATAAACAAGTCATGAACGTTTATGACATAATGCTTCTTTTAGTAAGTGTCATTCAGTTTTTGTCATGACAAGTTATGGTTAGGGTTAGAGTTAGGGTTAGAGTTAGGGTTAGGGTTAGAGTTAGGGTTATGGTTAGGGTTAGGGTTAGAGTTAGGGTTAGGGTTAGAGTTAGGGTTAGAGTTAGAGTTAGGGTTAGGGTTCATGTGTCATGACAGTGTCATGTCACTCTTATGTAGATACCTTCAAGTAAAGTGTTACTGATCCAATTTTAAATGCTGTTGTGTGTTTCACTGACAGCTGTCCCTATTACAAATATTCAAATAAAATAAGTAGAAATGAAGCCCTGTGCTGCTTCGTGCTCTATGTGATAGTTTCCCATAGGGTCGAGGTATAGAGGGTGGCATCTGTTGGTACTGATTGTAAATCACGGCGAGGCAAATGTGTGATTGTAGGTTACACAAATAAAACTAACTTCACTTGACTACTGGAAAACACAGTTGGTATAAACCGAATCACTGCGACGTTTTGCTAACACAAAATCACTTCCGGGTAGACGAATGGCTGTTGCACTGTGGAGATTTGTGAAATCCGCGAAACGTGTGTTTATTTTTTTGTCGTCATTTTCAGCTGTAACTGTAAAGTTTTAAGATGTATAGTTAAACACGGTGGTCCGACCCATCTGACCTGTGTTGCATCGCTAGCGTCTTCGAGAAACCAAATCTAACGTTACCAACAGCAACATATCACGCACCGGTCGGGCTAACTGCTAGTTTAATTTCCGTTAGACTGTCGCCCAACAATTAAATTGGGTCTCCAACCTAACGTTAGCGAAAGTATTGACATCCGAAAACATGGGCGTCGGAACCATTGTGTGTGGGTGGTGAGCCACCCACTTTTTAAGACCAGTGATATCGGACCCACTCACTTTTACCATCTCTAATTCAGCACATCTGTCTGTTCACTTTTCACAGCGCCGTCAGTCAAATCCATTCCACTTGAGGAATGCCCAAATACATTAAACTCAACTCCGCATTTTAGCTACAACCTTCAACCCCATACTGTCACTAAACAAGCTTGGATTTAAAGTGCCCATATTATGAAAAAAAAATCACTTTTTTCTGGGATTTGGGGTGCTATTTTGTGTCTCTGGTGCTTCCACACGCATACAAACTTGGAAAAAAACAAAGATCCATGCTGTTTTGAGTGAGATACGGGTTTCTGAATGATTTATTTTGTAGATTAGGGTGAACGCGTGTGTGTTGTAGCAGTGTTTTGCCATTGAGAATGAGGTGGCCAACTGCTAGCAGTGGTAGCTTCTAGCTAGTAGACCTTACCTAGCTACTGCGCATGTGCGACTCCCAACAAAGATGGGATAGAAGTGATGTGTCTCACTCTGTAGCTAAAACAGAGAGCTCAACACACAGGGTGAAAAGAGGAGCTGCAGCAATGTGCACTACAACAAAAATATGGTGTTTTTTGAAAATTAAACCATGTAAACCTATTCTGGTACAACCTCTAAATGCAATTATGAACCTGAAAATTAGCATAATATGAGCACTTTAAGTAAATGTTCACCATTTTTTCGCTAGTTGCTTTTAAAGGCATTATATACAGTAGTCTTTGTTGCAGTATTTAATTACAGTTGCACTTACACTATGCTGTTAACGTTAACAGATATCTGACATTTATGCTAGGCTAGCTAGCTAGCTAGCTACAGTAATATTAACATCAATCAACCAGTGTTAGCAGCTCTTTGAATCCTAGCCAAAGAGATAGTTGTACCAGTGCTATGTGTTCATATTAAAGCCCAGGTGCTACTGTAGGGTTATCCTCACTGACTAGGAAGGGATGACCCACCCACATTTTTTTTTGCTTCCTACACCCATGTCTGAAAGCATCAAGTATGAATTTTAGATGAACAAGATGAGTATTGTTCTTCATCTCCGTTTGTTAAATTGTATGTACGGACGACGGAGTTTTCTACCCAGAAGTTTTTGGAAACAAACATTGGGATTGGGTCTATACTATTCTCAGGTTTGATCTTAAAGTTCTACAAATGTTGGACCTACATGGTTCTACAGGCCTTACATGACATTGTCGACAGTGCTGCTTCACATTTGGGCAGCTGAATGAGTGGAAATGTCTGAGTATTGCACGATTTACACGTTACGGAACAGTGGATTTGTTCTTGGTGTCCCTTCAAGCCGAGCATCCGTTACCCAACCGCAGCTACCACACCTAATTAACAAGTAAGGAAGCAACGACAACATACACAACACTCCATGGACATCTTCAAGTTGTTTCATATTAGGGTTCATGAAATATTAGATACTGAATATCTGAGCGGGCACAGCAGAGCCGTCTCCTCGGGTCCTCAGCACTGCCATCTGACAAAGGCCATGGAGGGGAAACACTGAGTGATGTCACGCTGCCCGGGGACCAAACACCATTTTCCTATGATGTGGATTATGTGTTAGGCGACACAATGTTTTCATACTCATTGGAGGCGGCGGTTTTTGAACACTCCATTTATGGAGGCTTGAGGAATCCAATGACTGAGACGGAGATGTAGCCAAGACTCACTTTGTACCGCATAACTGCTGAAGGCCTGACAGCTCCATCCCCATGAGGACTTATTTGGAATAAAAAAGGTTTGGGTTATCACAGCCATTGGATAATAAAAGCAGAAGTTTGGTAACTAGTCAGTTGTACAGAAGAGGATTAGGGCCACATTTGAAACATGTGTTTGAGTTCTGAGAAAAAAATCTGACTTCTAAATTTAAAGTCAGAATTCTGAGGAAAAAAAAAAGTCAGAAGAAAGTCTAAATTCTGACTTTAAACTCAGAACTCAAAATACTTTTTTCACATGTGGCCTAATCATCTTCCATATAGTTGAGAGCTATTACTGGTGTGATTTTACATTTTGAGTTCCCATATGTCAACAGATCGATGCAGCTGGTTGATGGATCTGTCTACAGGCACTTGACACAAACAAAAAACGTGACAGAAACAAGATACTGTACAGTACGCTGACTGCAAGAACACGGAAAAAAAGTATCATTCCGTCTCTGGGAACAGCAACATGTGCCAGTCAGAAAGGTGATAGAGGTTATACGGCATGGTTGCACGCAGTTGGTGACCTTTCGGTAGAACAACAAGAGCTGGCAAGAATCAAAAAAACTCCCCTAGCTAGTTTTCTTGTTGCAAGGTGTGACATTTTTTCCTGTATTTATTATCACAGTGTAATCGTCTTGTCCTCAATACATATTCAGTTCATCATGCAGCATCAGCTAGTTTTGCATGTTGGTTGTTCCAAATGGCAGAAAAAAGGTTACTGTATTTGAGGACCGCAGAGCCACAATGTTATATAATGTGAGTAAACTGTGCACTCTACCAACTTGACTGGTCTGTGGTGCTTCATAGCCAAGGACAACAAAAGGAACAGAACATGAAGAAAAAGGTTATAGTTTAAACAAAAATGTGTGTGTGTGTGGGGGGGGGGCTAAAAGAGAAGGCGTTAAAATGGAGCGTTTCAGACGCAGGAATCCAGGTATTAAAACAGACGATATGAGAAAAATAATGTAAACATGTTCTAGTAGAAACTCAAAATACCAGTATATACTGTATTTACTGTATTATATACTGTATTTACATACACACACATACATATATATATATATATATATATATATATACATATATATACATATATATATATATACATATATATACATATATATATATATACATATATACACATATATATATATACACATATATATATATACATATATATATATATACATATACATATACATATATATATATATATACATATATATATATATATATATACACATATATATATATATATATACACATATATATATATATATATATATATATATACATATACATATACATATACATACATATACATACATATATATATATATATATATATATATATATATATATATATATATATATATATATATATATATATATATATAGCTTAAAGTTGAATATTAAAATGTATTAGTTGATTTATATTTTGCTATAATAATTTAAATCTGTGAAGTAACTAGTTGCTATCAAATAAATTGGAGTAAAAAGTACGATATTTAGTATAAAGTAGTATCAAATGAATACTCAACAGAGACAACTCGTTATCAGAAGCATCTGAGATGTAACTTACAAAAAGACCAGGATGTGGCTGTTACATCAAATGAAAATGAAATATGAATACCATGTTGATATTACACTTATAACATTTTGCATAAATAATCCAGTGCCTCCTAAATCTTTTCAGTTTTTTTCCCCCCCATTCTCGCTTTGTCTCCCTCCCTCAACAAACGTATCTGGATTTTTTGTTTCAGTTGATCGGCGATGTCGTTTTTGACGTCAAAGTACCGTTTTGAGAATATCTCAAAATTCCCGTCGCTTTGTTACTGTTGAAGCCTTCCAACGAGTGCAATTAAGTTCCTTTCAGAAACATTGTAATCCAGCATGGAATGGAAGTGTTTTTTTTAGAGACTTTATAAAGAGGAAATGCTGTTGTTGTTAGCTGAAGACTAGGTGTATCCCATTGAGACGAGTCTGTCGAGTAATCAGAGGCGTGTTTCTCAATGGGCATGTGTGTGTAAAGTGCCATCTCAGAGGCCATGCGCAATACATTTTATGGTGAACGCAGGTGCCTCAGCCCCATTTCTACATGGAAATCTCACCCCGTGCATCTTTTCATACTAACAAGTCCTCAGATATTGAGGAAATGAAAGAGAAAGAGAGTTGGCGTGAGAGATGGGATAACAGAGTAAACAAGACAGGGAAAGACAGATGGCGGGGTATGTAAAGGTGGAGAGTAGGTTGGATGACAGGAGCAAGTTGCACATGGTCCCATCTGAAAAAGCCATCAGTCTCTACAGCACTCGCATGACAGGGTGAATGGTAGTAACAAGCAAAAGGACAGATGACATGTTTCATATGGATGTGTTCCACAGCCAAGCGGAGTTCTACACCAAACCAAAAGAATAACAAGCAAAAGGCGACATTTTGCTGGTTCAGGTTCTGCTTGGTGTCAATCAAGCACAGTCTGTACATGCCCACACAGTACAGAGACAACATATAATGGTACAAGTAAAAACACCTTTCTGGAAGGGCCGTGGGCGTGTATGGCATTCAAATGTTGCCTCCACCCAAACTACAAAAACACGTGCAGCATTTGCGAGACAATTTCTTCAATAGAAAGGAGTTGAAAGTAGTTCCAACAAAAGCACACAGTTCAGTCTGTGGATTGTCAAGAGTTGTAATACTGTGTGCACCACAATCCCAATTTTCCTCGCCTCCATTGTATTGAGGTGAAAGCAGAAATCTCAAAACCGGGACAAATAGATTCCAAATTATCACTGTGCCTAACCCTGTCTCCCTAAAATTAGGTTTATATACTTTGCAAGAGCAACTATATCGAGAGAGGAAAGTATTGCCTCCTGAATTTAGATTTTTTAAATCAAGGACATTTGCCAAGCAAGCTCATTTTTGATGAACATATCTGCAAAACTATAAAATATACTGAACGTATCTATAAAATGTTTATTGTCAACATATTTTGCCCTGGTTAAATATCGAAAAGTCAGTGGCAAGACAGGACATGTTTACTTTTTAAATATTCAACCAAATCCATGCCTTTGCCCTTACCAAATGGGTTTTCGTTGCCTAAAACTGAGCACGATCTGTATGACTCCCTCCAGAAAAACGCGATTATGTGATCGCAGAATTCAATGCGTAATCAGCCAAAGTCCGCATATTTATGCGGGGGCCGCATTTTTTTCAAATACGCCGCACTTTCGCCGCATAAATTGCAGATTTCCGCACAAAATATGCGGGGCTTGCATGATTTCATAATCCCAGCATTTTCGTTGCAAAAAAGTCACATATATCTTAGCAGAAAGTTGAAAATGTTTGCGTTTACTTCACACAAGAGCAGCCATTTTCCCCTGTTCCCATGGGAACATTATGAAGTGACGTCATTTCGCCTAGTGAGAACACGGTGTTGGGGGAATCACTTTTTTTTCTCTTTTTCATCAAACTGCAGTTTTTGCAAGTTCCCGCAATTTCATTGCATAAATATCCCGCATATTCCATCGCATTTTTTAAGAAAACGTGCCGCATAATCAAGGATTTTTGCCCACAACAATCACAAAAAAAGCTTCTGGAGGGACTGGTATGAGTGACTTAGGTAAACTAACCCTTTCTATGACAACACACAGATACATGGGCAATACATAAGAGGAGATTACTTATAATCATCTACTATCATGGATAAAAACAAAAAAAGATAGACATAGATATTTCTGTGTTCATAATATATAATACATCAAACATTCCTAATTTAAAGCTCCAGACAGAATGGCAGCCTTTAACCGCCTACCCCTGCGTCACATCACATACTTCTTTTTTACAACACTGCAAACTCTTAATGAACAATGTTTGTCCCGTTACAGGCATTTGCAGGACGCTGATCACGGGTGACAATGCAGGTCAGCCGGATTTGAACCAGAACTAATCATACAGGCATGTTGGTGTGACGTCACAGGCTCTGAGCGACAGCACTAACTGTAGCCGTGCTGATTACCATCCGATACCCTTCCAGACGGGCAGTCCGGTTATAGGCTTGATACAGGGGACAATTAAGGACCACGGCATTGTTGGGAGTAGTGTGGGGTTTGAGAGACGGAGCATGATGGACGCAGGGCTAGAAATGTTAATCTCATCAATCTCTGAGGTCACTAAAGATGCAATAATGTGGTGCCATGAGAAGCGGCAGCTAAGAATATAGTTCTAAAAATAACAAGTATCGTCATATAGATGAGTTCATTCCCGCAATACCATCAATTTGAAAAGATATGCACCATGCTCTGCTGGGAAAACGTCTGTTGGGAACTGCTAACTAGCTAACTGCTAATTGTTTGTTTCTTTGTTAAAATCACAAATGTTCAAAAACTAATACCAAGTGTACTTGATACTCATTTATCTTAGAATATGTAAACCCCAGGAACTTGTTTACATTTCAGAAAGACAGATGACAAATTAAAAACGAGTGCTTTATAGAAGTTAGTTGAACAACGTTAGCTGTGCTAGCTAGCTAGCTTGATTTGAACCGAATATCAGCCTTGCTTGCATTAACTGAATTGCATTTTTTTGTCGATTCACAACAGGGATTTAAATGAAAGTGGCAGGCAATGTTAATGTGGGCAGTTTCCCCAGGGAAAAAAAACCCAGATAAAAACAAATTAATATTCTAAACCAATTCCTCTCTGAGAATCTGCCCCCTCCTGAACCCATGGGTGGTCTTTTCAAATGCAAAATACTGCACAAAGACAGAACAAGGGTAAGAGACCAAGAGCATGTGATAGAGACACACACAGAGTAAAACAGGCAGATGGAGAAAGACAAAAACAGGAAGGGAGATTATGCCGACTAACAACTCTGGGAAAATGGAGGACAGTTGAAGCGTGTGGGCATTAAGAGATAAATGAGTGAAAAAAATGTATGTGGGAAAGATTGTTGACATGCATGAAGGAAAATTTGATTGAACTCTAATTGCTGGGGCTTTAAGTTCTAGTGTGTGTGTGTGTGTGTGTGTGTGTGTGTGTGTGTGTGTGTGTGTGTGTGTGTGTGTGTGTACAAAAAGCAGACTACTGCGTGTAGCCAACAATGTACTGTGTTGTGGTGTTTGTAATTCCTGCTCACAGGCAACGTGCCCTAATGAAACAATGACTTTAATTGCATTTCTGCTGCCATCCAGCAACATGGGAAAATGAAAACACAACATGAGCCCCAGTCTCCAAAGAACTCATTATTAAAAACAATGGAGAGCTGCATTGTTTTTACTTATTTAGCTGAGGGGGGCAACAGTACACTGTAGGAGTTGGCTTTATGGTGCTCCAGGGCTGCTTTTACTTTTTATGATTCTGACATACTGTATTCAAAGATACGCCAGTACATAACCACATGGGTAGTTCTGAACACACAGATACCACACACACCAATAAATATACAAACATTCATGTTTTAAGGAGCTTTAACCTTATGTGTGTAGACGTGTGTGTGACGGCCCCTGTGTACTCTCCCTATTTCTTTCTTTTCTGGACTCTGTCCTGGCCTTTCTCTCTCTCTCTCTCTGTGTGTGTGTGTGTGTGTGTGTGTGTGTGGTGGCTGACCTCCCTTTACAAACCTCCTGGCCCTCCCAAAAAGCCAAACTAATAACTTAATTATTACATAACTGTGATTCACTCACCATCCTCAACTACGACAGCTGTTTTCTTGCATTTCCTGTTGACGACATTCAAGATTAGACTAGAATATTTAAGGCTGATGTTCAACATTTTTATAAGAAGGAAAACTGGGCAACAATTTCAGGATATGTTTTCAAGGTAATGAGATGGTAGACAATGCTAGAAAAGAAAAGATCCTTTTTGTACAGTTCAATTTATTATTAGGAAAATGACACTTTAACAAGAAGAAATGGACAGACACCAAACCAGAGACATATAGGAAGGCAATTAAGACAAGTTGTGTTTAATGCATTTCTCATGTACCGATGATGCATTGCTTTAATTTGAATCACTTTTTCAAATATATATACTTTTGTTTTTGTATATGCACCTCAGTTATGGACATTTTATGTGTATGTACATACTGTTAATGTACCTGTGGTCTTAAATAAATAATAAAATAATAAAATTAAATGCAAAAAACCCCCCAAAAAAACATTTGAGATTGGGTAGTATTTTCTACTATGTTAGTCCAGGACTGGTTATGAGTGTTGTCTTATTATAAATGTTCACACAAAGCAACGGTTTATGGAGTAGCAATAAATTATGATTTTAAAAAGATTTTAACTTCCACTCTAGCAGTTGCTCTCAGTTTGTCTCCTGCTGTCTTTTGTTTATTTTATTTTTATTTTATCCCTGGGCTCTACCTCCCTCCATCTGTCTCCCTCAACTTTGTCCCTATATCTTCTTCTACTGCTCGCTTGTCTACTCCCACTAATAATGTGCCTTTCCAGTCACAGCTCCTCCAAACACCCACTCACCGACCCAATATTTGATCCATCCTCCCTGCCAAGAGACAGACACACACACACACACACACACACACACACACACACACACACACACACACACACACACACACACACACACACACACACACACACACCTCTGTAATGGAATGGCAGGGCTTTGGATGGTGACACCGCGTATCCATCACTGGGGCTTATCTGTCGGTCGAGCTGGGCGGTTCAACACAAAGCAGCCAGATGTAGAGACTTCTCTGCAAACTACCTAGTGCACTGCACCGCATGGGGTGGTGGTGGTGGGGGGGGGGGGACGTGGAGGGGAGAGTACCAGCTGTTCTGTCCCGGCAAATAAACAAACACGTTCGGGTGGGGGTGGTGGGGGGACAAAAGTGCCGCAAATGAGCAGGTTTGCTGACCGATTTAATCGAGGAACTTTCACCTTCTTTGTAGACATCTGGCCAGCTTGAAAACATAGTCCCGCTTTTTGGGGAAATATGCTCATTTGCTATTTTTATTTTTTCATAAGTTGAAATGAGATGCATGATTTGTGAGCTAGAGTCAGAATAGTTGGCTCTGTCCAAAGCTGATAAAAAAAAAAAAAAAATGCCTCAAACTAAACCTTTAAAAGCATTAATGCGCATGTGATTAAGTCATACAGCAAGAGAAAGGCATAAAAACTAGAGCTGCAAAGATTAATTCATTAGTTGTCAACTATTACATTAATCATGGACCGGTTTGAGTTATTTTCTATCAAACACAAAGAAAAAAGATTCTCTGATTCCAGCAGCTTCTTAAAGGAATACGCCACCGTTTGTTGAAATAGGGCTTATCACGGTCTCCTCTAGATGTAGATAGGTGGGCAAACCGTTAGCTTAGCTTAGTGTAGTGAATGGAATCCTTTGTTGCCGTTCCTAGGCATATATTGATTTGGGACTATATTGGGTGGAAGCAGCCAGCCGAAGCACTGCTACTTGGCGCAGAGATCACGCAGCAGCTGTTCAACAATGTAAATAATCGTTAGTTGCAGCCCTAATAAAAACGTCAATTTGA
Organism: Gymnocephalus cernua; assembly: GCA_023631565.1. Lineage (NCBI taxonomy): Eukaryota > Metazoa > Chordata > Actinopteri > Perciformes > Percidae > Gymnocephalus > Gymnocephalus cernua. The sequence continues at coordinate 19,710,784 of CM042443.1, forward strand.
ATTAAATGTTGGATATATTTCTATATTTCCATAACTCTAGCTCTGTACAATGACACTAATTAGCTGATGTAGTTGATATGGTGAACATGTTAGCAGGGGTTAAATTGGGATTTGTTATGTGGGGGGGCTCTCCCTAGGGAGGTCCGGGGGTATGCCCCCCTGGGAATTCTTTTTGAAAATTAACCATTAAATAGCACTTTCTGGAGAGTTTTGTGCAAAGAAATGGAGAAATCGTGTCTTACATGATATGTGCAAAACTGCAAGGTTAAGAGCCTATACTTTGCATTGTTGTAGTATCAACAGGTATTAGGGCATTTAGCATTTGCATTACTGTTAATCAGTGATTACCTTGTTATGACATAAGAAGTGACCCATACAGCGTGCCAAACATAATGTGTCACATGAAGAGGCAGTGCAGCATATGATTTGGGTCTGTGGTGACCAGGTCCACCTCACACAAACTTCCTTCTCCCATTCTCTCTCTTTACTACTACTGCTACTACTACTACTACAAACACACACACACGCCGCCGAGTGGCTCGGAGCCCTGCCGTTGGAGGAGACCGGTTCAACGGCTTGGTCAGCAACATGAACTCGTAGTGGCCGTTGGAGCTTCCGAGCACCAGGCTTCCACCGCTGCGAACTGGGTTTTTAGCTTCATGAGAAGGCGTTTTATCTGTTAATCCTACCGACGTAGACACTTTATGTAGTTGTCCCGCAGTGGTGAATTGTCTGCAGTGCTGCGCGGGTTGTTGCTGTGTTCCGATTGTTCTCATCTCAGCTCCGCTTCTCAAAAGCATCCCTTCATAAAATGTTATGTGACGTATTTCCTGTAGGCAAATGACTGCAAGCAGGCACATCCGGACACAAACGAGCAGACTTATGTGCCGGGGCTGAGCCTGGAGAGCCACGGCCCAATTTAACCCCTGCATGTTAGCAAACAGTGGCTTTTTTACCTCGAGCAGACACAAACCAACATTAGCATTATTTGGAGTTTGTGACCAACTGAGTCCAACATTCGCTCAATGGTGTTTTGAGCCCCCAACGTCGACTTCAAGGCAGCACTGCGACCATCGACTTCAAGGCACCCAACGCCCTAACCACTGCCTAATCCTAGTGCCTTCCAGGCAGCGCTGCCATGGAAGACGACGTTGGGGGCTTAAAACACCAAACTCCCAACATTCACTCTTCTTTTTGCTCTGTTTTGCTCTCCACCAACTCTTTAGTCAACACATTCTCACAACCAACTGCTCACATATGGTCCCATGTTCAGGACCCCTTAGCGTCACGTTTTTAACACTCTGGGTACCTCTTTGTCGTCATTTGGCATCTTTTTTTTTACCAGAAAAAGTTGACTAAGGCACTTTTGTAGTAAAAAAAAGCTGGCAGCGTTTTGGTTCCAAAGAGCAGCCGAGAGCGTCTTTTGTTGGTATAACAACAGCTACTGCTACAGTATCCTAGAGCGCCATGTGGAGCAGTGCTAACGTTAGCTAAAACAAAGCGGTGGAGCGAGCTAGAGAAAGAACAGAGAGAGGGAGAGGTGTTACTAACGTTTCATAAAACAAAGCAAGTTCCCTGTACAGGGAGGACCCGGTCATAGCATATAACTCGCTGTGCTCCGATTTCATTTTTTCTTGTTGTTATGAAAACGACAGGTCTGGCTACTCCACTTGTCAAGGCGCTTGACGTAGGGTGTTTTTTTCAGATTTTCTTTTTTATCTCCATAGGATTATAATATAAAACAGATGCTGGCAGCTTCAAAAAAGAAAAATCGTGGTTTGGGTTAAATTAGGTTTATTTTTTACATAACTTACGTACATGATGTCAGTTAAATTACATAACTGACGAAGGCCTGTAACAATTATTACACAATTGTCTAATCGCAATATTTTGTAACTAATCGCCGTTTCTTTGTTTAACTGCAAGTAATTGCTAACATTAGCTTATGTTAATTTAAGAAGAACAAAATACAATGTTTTATGAGAATAAAGAGGCGTGGTTTACTTCATAGGCTGTGTACCTGTGTTATTACATTATCTGGGTCACATAACAGTGATAGAACCAAAAGACGTATTCTAGGATTCATTCAAAACTATTTGTTTGGAAAATAAATACATAAAATAAATAAATATGTTTAAATTCGACTAAAAGAGACTATATTCTTATTTGCCATTATTTCTGAGACAATTGTTCAGTAAAATGTGGAATTGTTACAGCACTAAACTTGCGTATATGAAAATAGTTATTTACGTACGTAAGCTAAAATAAGTCAATTTTGACTTTTGGTTTGACACGGGACACGAACAACGGTCTCCGGGGTGAAAGTCCTGTGTTTGTTTGATCCATCCACCCCGACTTCCTTCCTGTGTGGACTTTGGCGCTCGTTATACTACTACTGTACGTCATCTCACAGCACCGCGGTCAAAGCCGGTGCGTCCTATACAGACGCTAAAGGCTCGGGGCCGCTAACCAAGCTGCCGTATTTGATGAGTTGGGAGTTAGAATGGGTTGCTTTAGTTGTCATTTAGTTGTTAGAGTTAACGTTGTCTGTCCGCCATATGGTGCTGGCCAGGGAATTAGAAAGAGCAACGAGTAGGAGGAGGGATGTGTGTCATATTCCTGGTGTAAATGTTTTCATGCATTCGGGACACGTGCACGTCTGGTGGATAGGATGATAACCTTTTTGATGTCATTAGCAGTATCTGGCAGCACTCAGTGACACACACACACACACACACACACACACACACACACACACACACACACACACACACACACACACACACACACACACACACACACACACACACACACAGCTTATCACTAATGGCAAAGTCATGATTTACAGCAGTGGATCACCCTGCAGCGCTCACACACACACAAACAAATTTTCTGATTAACTAAACACATGTTCGTGAGACTTGTAATACTGAAAACATGGCCAGGTCGTCTGCAGACAATATTCCTGGATGCAGATAATATAAATTAAACTTGTTGCAGAGTTGACATAAACTGACAGACTATTGGAGCCAATTGATCTTGTAGATAGTTTGCCTCGATTGGCTAGGTCTGTAGACTAGCCTATTGCAAGATTATGATGACATCACCAGGGTTATTTTTTTCCCAGACTTTAGAAAGCTGCCTCCAGCATTACATAAGACATTACAATGAACCGTCTTCACAGGATGACTAGTACTTCCTATGATGAGTTGACTGAAGTTAATGTGTAAAAACTGTGTGCTGCCCCTTTAACCTCACATATGCAAATGGAATCCAAGGATTTAGCTAAAAAGCTGATAGAGACAACCTTAGCTAACCTTTCCTACATAAATGAGGTTGTGCTTTTTATATCCCCCCCCCCCCAACATCTTGTGTTTGTGCGATACTATAAAATATGCTATTCACAATCCAGAAGCCTGATCATATTTGTATCTGGACGGATGACCAGGACAAATACAGAGTGTGATTTCTAAAGTTAGTTCAGAGATTCTACAGATGCAATAAAACGTATCATCCTAACTTTCCGTCACGGTAATTGATAGGCTGTCTGGGGGAAAAGAAGCATTCCTGTAGCGTGACTCCCGTGTCTCAATTTTACTAATAGGACATTCTGGCTCGGAGAAAACAAGGAGCTCGTATCAGAGAGCGGCCAGGGAATGCAGCAAGGCAGACACAACAACTCCAAGAGAAAGGAAAGGGAGATGAGTTGGGTGGAAGAGAGGGATGGAAGATCAAAAGAGTGAAGAGGAAGAAAGGGGAATGAAAATAACACGAGAAAGAAATGGAAGATTTGCCAAAGTAGTAGTCTCTGTTTTTTTTGTTTCACGGTGACGGATGAGGTCCGAGAGCTGTGAAATTCTAGTCGTGGAGTGGGAGGGGTGGGACGAACACGCACACACACACACATATTCACAAGTGTTTGTGCTAGCAGATGCTACAGACATACCTGATGGAAAGACCATTCTGCAGTGGTTTTTCATCATATTGCATCATCTCCTAATATAACAAAGTCTGGTAATGTGAGGCTCTGCTGTGAAATAATAGTAAAAGCAGCCGAGCCCGAGGGAGTTATGTTTGTAGTAGAATAATATGACTTGGAGTGGCTGTTAATCATGAGTGTGATTAACTCTCTCAAACTCTTGGAAAATGTTGCAATCTTGCCAACGAAGATGCACTCTACTGCTGCTCTCCGACCGCTAAAACACATTGCAGCCAGCCAATGGAAACAAAGAACTCTTGGTATGTAAAGACAATCAAGCTTACCCGATTGGTTGACTTTGTTCGGCATTTCCACAGAAATCCAAAGCTTGAACTGATTTAAGGAATAAATACTGAACATGGGTTTACTGGTACTAATGAAACAAGGCCTTCCTGTTGGGCATTCTAACTTCCTTAAGTCAGGTGTGGTACTTCATTTTTTCTTCTTCTTCTTCTTCTTCTTCTTCTTCTTCTTCTTCTTCTTCTTCTTCTTCTTCTTCTTCTTTTGATGTTTTATGGCAGTTGGCAAACAACTTCCTGTACTGGTGTGCATTACCACCACCTTCTGAAATGTGTGGATCAAAATGGCCTACAATCACAACTACTACTACTACAAAATAAAACAATAAATAAACCTCTATATACTTCTAATAAGCCCAGTTCTTTTCTAAAAATAAAAATTCTGCTCTACACCCCACATGCCCTGAATTCAATTTTTAGATTTCTTTAATAACACTCCATACATACTTGTTATACTAGTCTCCGATAGTCCTGTTTTTTTTATAATTCTATTATAATTTCCTTTCTTTATCAGGGGTAGATGCATAGACTGTGTAAGTGAAGCCAAAACATCGTGATCACCCCCTGGTGGCTGGCTGCAGTATAGGTCATAAATCCCGCTCCCTTCCATGTTAGATGGGACATGGGCCAAACAAAAAAATCATCTCAAAAAGTACATTTCAAATGTTATTTTTTTTTTTCTTTTTACCAAAGATGGATTTTGCCATTTTAGGTAGTTCTTATAACGCTTATGTTTGTTCATGTGTTCATTTTTCAGATACGTTTTTTTTTTTTAGTTATTTGATGCTGTAAAAACAAAGTGAAACGTCATAATTAACAGCTGTGATTGACTCGACTTCCATACTGCGCAGACTTCGGCTCTTAAATTGCAAGATGGCAGCACCCGTATCCGGGATATTTTGGCATCACTTTTGTACAGTGGGAGAAAGTGGAGACGCGTCATCCATCTTTATATACAGTCTACTATGACATTTGTATTAAAGCCACTGTATGCTCTACTTCTTATTTTCTCATGGCACTGTTCACCATTGACATTACAATACATTGTCATGATCACAATGACCCGTCAGATGTTTTCCTATACTGAAAAGTGTACTGTTAAGAGACAGTTCGACCCAAAATCAAAAAATGATATGTTTTTTTTCCTATTACCTGTAGTGCTATGTATCAATCTAGATGGTTTATATGAGTTATATATAAGTTGTTAATTAGGAAACTTTAGTTGCGTTGTTCGGTGAATTTCTTTACATTCAGACAGAGTGAGGTTAAATGTTTCCACCTGTTTCCAGTCTTTGTGCTTAGCAAAGCCAATCGTATGCTGGCTAAAGCAAACCCTTTCTCACTCACGACTCGTAAAATACGGACGCTTGGTCAGTGGCTCTGAACGTCTGATACGACGCAATAAGCACCCCTCAGCTTCTGTATGGAACGCACCAGGCAGAGCAGCAGCTCCACGGCGAGTGAAAATGTAGTATTAACAGTGACAACGGTAGCAAGTAGTATGAAAGGGTGAAATTCTGTGTAGGGAGGGGTGGACAGGATGGTGGATGGGTCAAACAACACTGGACTTTCACCCAGGAGACCGAGGTTTGTGTCCCGCGTGTCACTAAAATGTTTTGCTAAAGGAAGCTTTTAGCGCCAATAACAAACGCCAAAGGCACCTGACCAAGCGTCCGTATTTTAGGCGATGGGAGTGAGAATGTGTTGCTATAGCATCACATTTAGTGTGCAGACAGGTGAGTAGTATCAATCATTTCATCTAAGTGTTGCCAGGAAATACTTTTTACCATTTGTCCCCCTACCTCGGAATGTGACCTCTTTTCATTGATGAATGTTCATTTAAACTAGTCTGGCTATCACCAGACCAAGCTCAATCTTTTAAGATTGAACATTAGTCTGGGGAGTCTGCTCTGTATTGAAGAGGCGTGATCAACGGGCATAGTTCAAATGACTCTGTACGTAGCAGCGACAGCGGCATCAACGGGTTGCTGCACTTCGGTGGCCGCCATGTTGAATGTAATCGTGTTAAACCCGCCAATAGCGCGGCAGGTAGATAAGCCAGTTTGTGATTGGTTCCCGCAGATTTGTAACGGAAGCAGGATAGATAAACGTACAGGTTTTCAGCCTGAGCTGCAGGGAGGAATCAAATCGCCGGCAGATCGGCCTGGGTTTACCCAGTCTACATTTAAATGTCAATGGTGGATGATCTGGATTTCACAAAGCAAATTCTGATGATAGCCGGATGGATACATATTAGCACTTTAGTTGGTCTCACCTGTTCAGATCATTCTATGAACTCATTACTGAAAATATGTAAGTGTACACACTGTGGGCCAGACGCTTTTGCGCCCACTTCAGGCATATTTGGTTCGCAACGTGCGCGTAAAAGCATGGCGAGGTATGTACAATTTGCGCTTTTCCGTATCATTCATATGCATTCATGGGAGGGTGAAGAGGAACGTGGGAGTTTCCCATAAAGAGATGGGAGGGGAAGCGTAAAGTGCGCCTAATTATGTATTCCGCGGTATGTACAAAATCCACGCCGAAGCGCGCCTCTATTTTGCGGTGAAAATTGTCCGCCTCTTAAAAGCAGGTGTAAACCAGGCGCAAGCGGGTTTCCTCGCATATGCCTCCTGGTGAAATGGCAGCAGTAATCCTAACAAGACGAATAGGCCAAGGAGACGAGCTGAAAAGACTTTTGCCACAAGGATCACACTTTTTCAGTAAACAGCCATGCAATATTACAGTTACTGGAAGAAATCAAAGATGACATTGAATCTCCGACTCAGCGTTCACATTCCTTTCCAGCAGTTGTTAAACTCCTCCCTACATTACAAATATTGGCATCAGGATCATTTCAAACCGTCGTAGCATCAGCAGCGGGAATATCGCAGTCTGCACTCAGCCGTATCATAGCACAAGTACCGCTTTGCTACAGCGCAATTGACGGTATAGTGGGCAGAGAAAGGTGCTGACCCGATGAACTGCAGGTTTGGTAAATGCGACGTAAGCTGAAGTATCACAGCGTGCACTTTCTGCGGGTTGGCCATGGCGTTGATAACGCTACATTTGCAAATGTATGTACATCTGGCCCTGTGTGTCTCTTGATAGCATTGACTCAAACATTCATTCTTCATGTTAAACGGGTTAAAGCTTATCACTGAATAACAGCTAAACGTTCCCTAAGTTTCCGACTTCATCATCCAACTTTGTACTGCGTCCATGTGAAACTTCCTTCAGGAAATTCATTTTTCCAGTGTACCTTATCCCACAGCACGTGACTGCAGGGATACATTTTGTATCAATTACTCCAGAACAAGCTCTCCAGCTGATGCTCCCACTTTCTTGCTCAATCAGCCTCTTTACTGCTCTTTCCATTGTTGATTGCAGTTTGTCTCGCATCTTCCTGTGTTTTGTTGTCAGGAGTTATTATGTATTGTATTTGGGTTTTGCTGCCAGCTGCAAAGTCCCCCAAAGAGACTATAAAGTATTAAAGTCTATAGTGTAAGCCTTTAAAGAGTGTGCTCTTTACTGGGATTATGGGCACAAATGAAAACACAAAAAAGATGGCATATGAGCTGAGTAAGGTAGATTTAGGAAAAATAAGCAACTTTTTTTCATATTATGGCAGAACAAATGTGTATTTATAAGTAACAATACCTATTATGTACACGTAATGTTGTCGATGGAAATAAGGACATTTTCTGAAGCTAATACAGCTTTACAAACACAGCTGATTCTGACTAAACCTGAGCCAAACGCTGGTCTCTTCGTATCAATTTCCCAGGGGCTCCTGCTACTATTTACCCAGACATTTGTGACTAAATATGGCATTCACGTTAAAAAGTAATCTACCAAGAATGTGCGTTGCTCAAACCTGCAACAACTTAATTTTTGGCCACATGGAGGCAGCAGAAACAAGCTGAGAACAAAACATTGACATATTACTACCCTTTAAAGGAGCAGTGTGTAGGCTTTAGGGGAATCTATTGGCAGAAATGGAACAATATAATCATAACTATGTTTTCATTAGTGTATAGTCACCCGGAACCAAGAACCATGTTCCGTTAGCTTCACATATACTCCACAGCACAGAACCTTTGGGGCTAGACAATTTTTTTTTTAAGATATGTAGCCTATATGTATTTAATATCTATAAAATAAGTAATCTATTATTTTAAAAATGCTAATAAACTGGGTGTGCAGGCTTACTGTTTAGAAACTGTAATGATTAAATGCTTTAGGTTACTGATCTACAAGCTAGCGTGAGGCAGTCTGACGTACTTGCAAGCCAGACTCCATCGATTTTCATGGTGTTGTCTTGCTATTGGTTGACTTATTGACACAGTTTTTACAATGTGTCTCTATGTGATCTTTGAGGCGGTTAAAACACCAACCCTAACACCAGCCTTGGTCAATTGGAACTATATTCGGCAGCTACACATGTGAGAGCCGAGTGCTTTCCTGCTGCTGATACTCACTGTGCAATGGCAACATTTACGACATGTCTGCCACTAATCAGCGTTGAATCGCTTGAGATAATACCTTTTCAAAGGCTGACTTTGAATTAGAGACTATCCTCCCCCTAAAAAAACGCTCCCATAGGTCTATAGTTATGTTTACAGTGACCGTAGTAATTAGGACGGATAGCAAAGCAGGGAGAAAGGTGACGAAGTTTAAGAGCGGCAAGTTTCTGCATAAGCAGGCAGGTTGAGTTGGTGGACGGGTCAAACAAACACAGGACTCTCACCCAGGAGACCATGGTTTGTGCCCCGTTTGAATATAAAAGTAAACAGTTATTTATTTATTTATTTTGTCTGGCTAGTCCACACAGCATTCCCGGGATGGGAGAAAAGCATGCTCTGTTTTTTTCCTTCTTTAAACCAAACCGCTGGATGGAGCAACGGCGCCTCTGCAAAATAGCCTCGGGAAGGAACTTGTTTTGCTGGAACATGTGTACGTTCAAAATCGACCGGAGTTTAGAATGCCAACACAAAGGAAGCAGAAGGTAACGGACATCCGGCTGAAAATGAGGGACATCGGGCGGAATTTCCGGCTGCACCTGAACAATCGCGGAAATGAAACGTTGTCGATATAGCCTACGTTCAGCGTCACATGCGTAATTGGAAGTGTAGTCATTATAACCTAAACCATGATCTCTTTCTATTTCACAACGTTAAAGACATGTTCAAAAGCACAGGCTTTGAGTTTAAAACCGTGTCCGACGTCTGGTTTAGATATGAGGACAGAAAGCGATCCTGTGGGTCGTAGTCGAGGGGGGGGGGAGGAACGACCCATATCGCTGTATGGTTTGTGCGGCCTGTGGTTACACTGGGATGCTCCCAGGTGTACACATGTGAAAGTGTGAAGCAAGGACATTTGGTGAAAAAGAACATGCCTGCGGAGTGAATCTTTGCTGGATAAACAACATTTAATGAAGTCAAATAAAGCTCAGTAGGAAGACTAGTGTGGCCAAACAGATCACTTGGCAGGAGGTCAGTATTACATAAGAAAATACACCAACACTAACCTTAATGTTAACTGTTCCCTTTCTCTGTATTGATGTCATCCTTCCTGGCTACTGAAAACTCGCCTTCTCCTGCATGTGTTTGGAATTATTCTGATAGCTCAGAAGGATTTGGCTTTGGTGGACAGTTGTGGGATACTTGCATTGAACAGCATTGCTGCTGCTATCCTGTGATCTTGTTTGTACAGCTCCAACAAATGGACAGACAAGAACATTTGGTCACCAGATTTTCCTCCCACGTTCTTTCCCATGTTCTGTCTCACCCTCATTAGTATTAGGATAGCAGGATAAAGTTATTAGAAAAAACTTAGTCAGCCAGTGGCCATGGCCCTGACAGTGAGAGGAGAAATGGAAGTAGGAGATGATGTTACCCATGAGGAGCACCAAACCCTGTGTGGGAGTTGGGTGGGGGAGCAATCTTATCTTTGTCATGTATAGCATCCTGATGTTCATGTTCTCTGCTGCAGCAGAGGTGGAGCACCACTGCTCTCCTTTTCGTTTGCATCCCAGCACATTTATTCCTTCGACAGCCACATACACTAATATAACATTAATATGTTCATGTAACAAGAGTAGACAAATTAAGCAACACATAAAAAATGGCATTAACGTCAAAGTAACTAAAAAACAATCATACTGTAAAACAAGTCGGTTAAATATTTGGTTTGGACAATATTATAACATTCCTTGACAAAGTACTACGAGCAGACTTGATACAGAACCCGGAACTTTGTATATTAGGCATAATACCAGCAGGGGTGGGCCTGTCAGTTCAACAGACTCTATTGTGCAGAATGGCCCTTGCCACAGGTTGTAGAATTGTGCTAAGACATTGGAAAACAAAACATATCATCCCTTTCAATGAATGGTGAGGAGAAATGACAGCCTGGAAATACAGACCCAAATCTGAAAGATTAAGGGTCTGGCAGCGAGTAATGAAAATGGCCCAACTGGAGGGACGGCACCAAGCATGCATTTGAAAATCTCACTGCATGCAATTGGATGAAACTACGACTAATCACAACAATATATGGGGTGATGTATCCAGAGCCCCATACGCTTATACGCCCATACCAGCGGAGCTAACTGGTACATTAAACTGTCGTCATCTGTTTAGCTCGCCTCTGGCCCGCCTATATGAGATACACCAAAGTGATTGGTGCAGCTCGGCTATAAGGGCATAGTTAATGAGCATCATTACTCGATGCCAGAGTGACTCGCTGAGCAAATTCAAATCGTGCTCTCGCGAGAACTCTGGATTTCCAGGGGAGAAACCCGCTCTTCTGGGTGAAAGTTCTGTGTTTGTTTTACCCATCCACCACCTCAACCTTAGACTGGGTAAACCCCGCCCTCTCTACCGGCGACTTGCAGCTCGGTCTGAGCAGACTCCCCAGACCAATGCTCAATCTTAAATCTATTGAACTTGGTCTGGTGATAGCCAGACTACCTCAACCTTCCTCCTTACCAACATTTGGCGCTTCTTTGCCTTACTTTCTGCCTTGCTCCGGTCAGAATTACTACAGCCACTAGTGGGCGCCGTCACTATAAACGTAGTCTCGCATTGCCAGACCTTCCTCCACAGCGCTGCGGAGGAGGGTCTGGCTAGTCCACACAGCATTCCGGGATGGCATAAAAACGTGCTCTGGTTTATTGGCATTTCTTTTAACAGTCTTGTGACGAAAGGAGAGAAAGGCTGATGAAGAACTCAACTCAAACATGATTATCCTCTGTCTGAAGACTAACAGAAGAGGGTCGGGACAAGCCTCATGCGAAATGTGTGTGAAGACGATGAAGGATCGCTTGCTAATAGCTGCTAGCATTAACTATGTAGAAGCAGGTCAGCTGTCCAAACATCAGCCGCTCAGCCAGAGAGCGTTTAGGATACGCAGAGGGAGAATGGAGGAAAGGCAGCCGAGATGTGAGGAGGAGGAGGAGGTGGTGGTGGGCAAAGGAATTCTGGGATGCACAGACCCTCCTCCTCCCCCCTCCCTCGCTCTCCCTTCCTCAGTCAGGAAACCCCCAGCGGTTTGGAGTGGAAACCAGATCTCTCATCTCTCGTCTGCATGTTGCACTGGGATGTCCCGGGCTCATTATCCTGCTCATTATACTCCGCTTTTTTCCCCCTAACATAAATACTATCTCCCCCATGTCTTTGTCTGTCTCGCCTTTCTTCTCTTTTTCCTTTTATCGATCTCTCACTCTTGTTCTCTCTCTGTTATTTCATCTCTCTCTGTAACTGTTTCTGCCTCTCAACCCTCCGCCTTGAGGTCCCTGGTTGACTATTAGAGGACCGATGTTGTAATCAACTGCTCATTTGTCATCGTGATTGACAGCTGGCATTGGGAGGGGGGGGGGGGGGGGGGCACATTGGTGGGTCAGCCCGTCACTGCTGGGCAACTTCTTGATTTAATTTCAAGACAGAGTGAGAGAGGGGAGGATGGGTTTTGTAAGCGAGAGAAACCGATGCAGACATAGGCATGTGTGTGTGTGTGTGTGTGTGTGTGTGTGTGTGTGTGGGTGTGTGTGTGTGTGTGTGTGTGTGTGGGTGTGTTTCAGACACTGGAAGGTCCAGGCCCCCCCGCTGGGCTGCAGAGACCTGTCACAGGGTAAGTCTGCATTCACACAGCCTGTGTCGGCCGTCAGAGGGTGTGACAAATTTGAATTGGGGGGTAGTGCGTTCAGGCTGTGGGTGCCACAGGGGGGAGACGGAAAAAGGCGAAAAGTTGAGGCCGACTGAACTTTTGGAGAAACGCAACCCCACATCACGATGTGGTGGCCAATCGTGTATCTGACGTAACCGGCGATCAGACTTTGTCGGTGTGAGAATCCCGCCCAGGAAACAGGAAGCATCGCTGCGTCTATCGCTGCCACAAGAAAACTTTTAAAACGCCAAACACAAGCACTGAACTGCCCGGGAGTTTGTGGAACAGCTGACTGTTTGCCAAACAACAAAGCTCTCCCTCGCATCTCTTCTTTCTCTCTTCCTCCGTGAAATGAAGCGGCCTTCAAGCGCGGTCGGAAACATCGAGATCTATGAACGATCTGACGGAAAACAGCAACTGTGAAATATAAAGTCTTCCTGGGCTACATTGGGGGGGTTAAATAACACAACAGGACGTCACAGAAATGGGCCGTTTCAGTGACGGATTTTATTTGTTGTCTGAACGCTGCCAAAGACGTGGCTTGGGTGGCGTCGTACCGGTTGACGTTTTCCTCCGGTATCCACACCCACTCCGACCTCTGTCATGGCCGTCACTGTTCTCAGAACCAGCTGTCCTGTCAGCAGCACAGTTCCTGAGGCTCTGAAAGCATATAGGCTGGAATTTTTTTTTTTTTTTTTTTTTTTTAACCGAGCTGACTTATATTAGAAATGAAATGGCTTCATGAGGATGAAAATGGCATGCTTTTTTAAAAACTTCTTTCTATTTCATTCATTCGTTTTCCCTGCTCCTCACGGTGGCTCTATATGAAACCAGATAACCTGTAGTTAAACTAAGGGTCTTCACCACTATGTAAAGTAGAAGATTAGAGTGTTTGGAATGGCTGTTTATGGGGTATTATATATATATATATATATATATATATATATATATATATATATATATATATATATAAATAATAATAAAATATGCTCTGAGCCGTAAAAAAACAGAGGTTTGAATATTGAAACATGGCATGTGCGTTTCTTTGCGTCGAAACGCATTTGTAGATATACAAATGTATCCAAAAAATGCTTACGAAATGCTGGTTTGCTATGATTCGCAGCTGCATCAGTCAAAATATGTTTTATGACATGATGTCAACAAATCTCATGAAAAGACTTCCTACTTTCTTACAACTTCCCCTCTCAGCCCCAAGCCCATTTGTTTCTACTGAAACGTAAATCTTTAAGTAATGAAAATATAGTTTTATTTTGAAAAATCTAAATAAGTTCCTTAAACAGCTGGGCACTTTGGTGTTTAGCAAATGTTGGTTAAACAGGAGTGAATAGTGTATTTGTCGCAGTCAGCAGTGAACGTGGTTTCTTGTATTAAAGAAACGAGTCACCCAGTGCACTAGTGGGGCTCATTGATTTGTTTTTAACATTGGTTTGGACAGAGATGGAGCTCTAAGGCACAGAGAAATAAGATATATCAGTCTTTGGATACACAGACAAAAATTGTTCAGGGATCAGTTCAGTGTTAATTAGCATATATAGTGATGTGTCGGTCGCCAACACGCCTGCTCCCTTAGGTAAACAATGGGAACTTCATTCTCTTTTTAAAAATTACTACAAGACTTGTCTCGCATTGCCAGACCTTCCTCCACAGCGCTGCGGAGGAAGGTCTGGCTAGTCCGTACAGCATTCCGGGATGGGAGAAAAAAAAGTGCTGTGGTTCTTTGGCATGTCTTTAAACCAATCACAATCGTCTTGGGCGGTGCTAAGCGCCAGACGGAGCAATGGTGCCTCTGCAAAATAGCCTCGGGAAGGAACTTGTTTTGGTGGAACATGTGTACGTTCAAAAGTTGATTGGACAGATAGTCTAGCTAGCTGTCTGGATTTACCCTGCAGAGATCTGAGGAGCAGTTAACCATAGTCCTCAGAAATCCACCGGAATTTAAAAATCCAGCACAAAGAAAGCGGAAGGTGACGGACATCAGGCCGAAAAGAGGAACATTCAGCGGAATTTCTGGCAATACCGGAAGTGGAACGTCGTGGATATATACAACTACAAGACAGAATAATAACATGATCATGTAACGTAATTTGTTAAATAAGGTCTAGAAACCTGTCACTTTGTTATTTGGATTTCATGTAAAAAAGAGTGAACTCCAGCCTGTAAATCACGCAGGCAGGGCAGACAGATGGTGGGTGTATTGCGCCGGTTAAAGCGACACCAGGGATCCTGTCAGACAGAACGACGTCTTGCCTTACTCCTGATTGTCCCCGAATACAAATATTACAGCGGTAACAACAAGTGGCTTCATGACATGTCAGATTAAACAACAGTCATTAATCAAAACTGCCTGCCGACTGTCTCTCTGTCACTGAGACCGAGGCCTCTCATTATGTGGCTACACACCAGTAGCGGTTGTAGCCGTCACTCTTTATGCATTCGTCCTGCACCTGCCAAACTGTTCTTACTGGAGACGGAGTGACAGCACAGCAGCTGTTGGGTAAACATCGCATTTAAAGTTAGACAGAAGAAGAAGCATCTGTCCGACTTAAAACTGTCTTCAAAACAGTGCATTTCAAAAATGTACATTGAACACGGAAGGTACCGATCGCTGCTGATATCCTTTATTGTTTCTATAAACATCACCTCATTAGATATTACTGTGCTACTACTAAACTGAAAGTTGAAGTCGAAAATGACATATCGGAGGTCAATGTTGAATCTGCAGCGTGCCCTTCACTCGAGAGAGTGCAAACAATTAAAGTTTGACGGATGCTAATGATACAGAGACTGAAGGACAGAGTGTGAAAGTAATGGACAGAAGAGTGGCAGGGAAAGATGGATGACGACAGTGAGGGATGGACAGATGAAGGGAGGAGAGGAGGGTGGTCTGACGTTGATTAATGACCCTCTCAGTGTGTGTGTGTGTGTGTGTGTGTGTGTGTGTGTGTGTGTGTGTGTGTGTGTTGTGATGATGGGTCCCTGTGTTGTTGTGTTGGTCAGCCATAGTATGGCAGGCTCGTTGGCAGTGGTGTAGTCTAATGTGTTGTAGTGGGTATACTGTACCCTTTTTTATATTGTTAGCGTTATGCGGTGACGACAGTTAGGTTTAGGCACCAAAACGACTCGTTATGTTTAGGAAAAAGATCGGTTTGGATTAAAACACTCCCAAGGAACAGGCATTTTCCCCGGGAAGCGAACTCCGCTCCATTTCTTGAAAGTCCTGTGTTTTTTTTACGACCCACCCATCCACCCCGATAATATTTGTAGGTGTTTGCACGGCTAAATCTCCAGTCTTGTGTTGAAAGGTCCTAGAAAAAAAAACTAGCTGGAACTTTGATTATTTTGTCAAACTATAATTTCCATGGTCAAACTTGAACTACAAACTCACAATAGCATAAGTGTCTTTCATGTACACATGGACTCAAATCATTTTCACTTTCGCTACAGAACGCCACCGAGCAATTCAGATTGAAGGCACAGCCAAACTCCTGAAGGCCACGACCTCTGCTCTGAAAACTTCCTGTTATTAGCCAACCAGATGATAACATCCTGATGACATCACCGCTCATCCATCGTTTGAGTGGCTGGAGCGCTGCTGCAGTGATTGCAAGGCCACTGATAGTGATTGGTGATTGTGGTGGGATGCTGATTATGGTAAGCACTCGGGCAATTGTGTGTGTTTGTGTGTGTGTGTGTGTGTGTGTGTGTGTGTGTGTGTGTGTGTGTTAGTAAATGATGCTCCAGTCCGTCAGCTGCAGAGATGTGTTCACATTAAAACTTGATTACTGTTCAACCTGCTGACCCTAACCACGAACCCTGACAACTGCACAGCTTCTTCCTCTTCTTCTTCCTTCTCCCCTGTTTCTCTCTTTGTCGTCTCATCATCTCATCTCTTACTTTCCCCCCATTTTTTCTTTCTTATGTACAGATGCTGTTTAGTAAAATAAACCATGATTATACATGCCTTATCAAGCCGTTCTCAGTCCTAACTCGTCACATACTGACAATTCAGTCAGTCGACAGTGTCTCTCAGAGCAGCACCTCGACTGCTGCGCTGTAAGATGACGTAGTATTAGGAGCAACAACGGTAGCGAGTAGTAGGAAAGACCGAAAATCGGCATTAGAAGGGAGGCTGTGGTGGAGGATGAGTCAAACAACACAGGACTTTCACCCAAGAGACCGGCGTTTGTGTTGTCCCGTGTGTCACATAAACGTACACTTTGTAAACCGACCCGTGATCTTTTCCTAAACCTAACGGTCCCGTTCTTGTGCCTCATGTCAGTTAAACATACATTTATTAAATGACGCCAAATCAGTCTCGACCCAGAGATTCAAAAAGTGACGCAAGGGGCCCCGACCAAGCGCGCATTAGTTGACAGCCTCAGTGCGTCTGACTGAGAAGGTAAAGGAGACTTTTTGCGTCAGTAACAAACGCCGAGAGTGAGAATGTGTTCGCCTTATCACCCTCAATAAACAACTTGAAAAGCCTGAGTTGTCATAGAGCAACGTCTCGAGATCATGGCACCTCAAATGTTGTGGTTGGTTGTTAGGAAATGATATCTGACCATGCAGACACACAGCACTCGCCATAGTTGCACTTACCGTAATTATAGCATTTGTTGTGTTGGGAGGTATTAAATAACCCCGTCTCTTGGTTTCAAGAAAATATTAGTTTGGATATAAATCTTTTTTCCATTTACCATAATGGAACCAACATGATTTTTTAAACCACAGCCATGGGTTATTCAATCCCTGGTTGCGCCATCATGGAACTGTGCTAACCACAAAGCCAAAGAAAGATACTTTAAGCTGACCATGCACCCCGCACAACTTCTTCAAACTTTCCTCTCTCAAGTGAAAAATGAGTGGAAATGAATACAAATCCCCCACAATCCTCTTTGACTCTATCCCTCCCCTGGTTCTGGGTTTCTTTTGCAATCACAGCACACGCGCACACACGCGTATTTCGTGGCTACGCAACTGCATTTAACACCTCTGTCCACCCCACACTGACTCTCCTGTGTGTCTGTTCACCCAGTGTGCTGTGAGCCAAGCTGCTGTAAGCCAGAAACACCCTCTTAGCGGAGAGAGAGAGAGAGAGAGAGAGAGAGAGAGAGAGAGAGATTGAGAGAGAGAGAGGAGAAGCTAATTGCTCTGGGGAAACAATTGCCTGGTGAAACTGAACATTGAGTTTTAAAGCCTGTAATAATTTTCCCCCCGCCCCTGACGTACCTTTCGTTTACAACGCCTGTCCAGAGGTACAGAGGGCTCTTACTGGCTGATCAGCTGAGACTGACAAAGAAAAACAGGATGACATGAACTATAAGGGAAATGCATTACTTGAGTCCCAGGTTCGTAGTGTAGTCATTTCTATTGGTTGTGATAACATTGTACTCACCAATGTAACTGCTTAGACATCGCTACAAATAAAGAAACCAAAACTTAGATGATCAGACACGTTGTCAACAAGGCATGGCAATACTGAAATGAGGTTGCTGGTACACAATTTGAATTAAAAATGTGGTTTGATTAAATGGAAGCATGTTAAAAAAAAAAACACAGTCGCCTATCTACACATCCAGTAGACTTCAGCATTCATTTGGAGTCGGATTTCTGTCCACCCAATGAACGCTAGTCCAATATTCACTCTCTTTTAGCTCTGTTTTGGTCTCTACCAACTCCTGAATGAAATACCTGGCTCTACTATTTTCACCAGATAGTTGCTAATTGTATCATTCATTTGGTTATGTGCAGGCAGTATACATTGGGTTTATTAGAGGTTCTGCTGGGGAAAAAAAGATGAAAAAGAGAAAAAAAAGTAATTCCCCCAACACCGTGTTCTCAGTAGGTGAAATTACGTCACTTCATAACGTTCCCATGGCAACAGGGGAAAATGGCTGCTCTTGTGTGAAGTAAACGCAACATTTTTCAACTTTCTGCTGAGATATATGTGACTTTTGTGCAACTATGAAATCATGCAAGCCCCGCATATTTTGCGCGGAAATCGGCAATTTATGTGGCGAAAGTGTGGCGTATTTGAAAAAATGCGGCCCCCGCATAAATATGCGAACTTTGGCTGATTATGCATTGAATTCTGCGATCGCATAATTGCGTTTTTCTGGAGGCACATCCAAAAAACTAAACACGCAGCACTGGGCTTCCTTGTCCAGAGCAATACAATTGCCATTGTGTCCCCTAGCAAGGCTAGAGTATATGCGTCATTTGCTAACAGCTAGCTTTGTGGGACCAGGCTATGTCCGGGAACAAAAGCGTTCATCCCAAGAGTTACATCGCTGATGCTTGAAATGTTTATTTCTGTTTCTCAAGTCTCTCTTCAACTGTTCTTGAATGTTCTGTAGCGAGCGATGTTAATACATGTCTCCTCTCAAAACACTACACAGTGTGTGCATAAAGCACTACTAATAAACAGGTCCCGTAGATCTCAGGAGCTTACACTTGACACTACACTTTCTTGGGTTCTCAGCAATACACCCGCCAAGCGTGAAGTCGACTGGATAAACGGTTGTCGAGAAAATTGAAGAACAGACAGTTAGAACCAGAACCGGACACATGCAAGAATCTTTACAACCAAACAGCACAGCAGCTCCTTCCAGTAATTTGTCTCTCCCATTCCCACCAAAAGGTGTACTAATCTGACAAATCAGCCGCTTGGTTGAAATGAAAACCTACTCACTCTCGGAACATTTTGCACATGCTTGATAATCACTGCCACGCGAAATCAATCCCCTCATACCTTTTATGATCCCCAGATGAACCCGTGGCTTTCTGAGCTTTGAGCAAGACACTGGCAGAGAGCTGAGGGTCAAACCGAGAAGGAACGCAAGACTCTGTGGCTATCCCCTGAAGCACAAACAAGCGGAACAAGAGATGGCAATGCAACTTTAGACAATTAACATTGTCTAACTGATAAAACAAGTGGACATTGCCTTAATTCCACAGGATAGAATAGGAGAAAATAAAATAGTATAAAGTAGTGTGTGTTGGTGTGAGTGCATGCATATGCACTCATGTCCACCAGAGACTCGTGTGCGTCCAACACATGAATATTATCCGCTTCATTGACCACCTCTTTCTCTGCTAAAATGTTGTTTCACAGTCCAACGGACGATCGAGTTTCTGAACTCCAGTCTGTGGTGAACAATGTGTTGCCAATAACAGCCTTCACATGAGTCTTGATACTAGCCCCAGTGAGTGCCAATACCTAATTTTAATTACGGGAAACCTCTTGGTTCGCCAACAGCTTTATCACTTCTAATTGCCCCTGTTTCGAAACTATGTTGTCTCGGTGTTGAGCAACACTGTGCCTTTTTTTCTTTTTAGGAAGCTGCAGTGATAGATGTTCAGGAGTTTATCCTTCATGTGTCCTGCATGAACACTCCTAAAATATTCCTCGTCACTTCCAATGATAACTAATATTTGTCCAAACATTGTCTGGAGGATGGAGAGGAGCTGCAAGTGTTGCTCAAAAAGCAGTGGCTACATCTGAGATGCTGAGCACAGAGATGCATGCTGAGCACAGAGATGCATCATATGATCATTAAGCACATACAGGGAAGGCAGCATCATTTGAGAATTGTGGAATATAATGAATGGCTGATACAGTAGAGAAGATGAGACCCCTTGGGAGAGGGGAGGGGGGGGAGGAGAAGAGGAGCCTGGGTACGAGAAGACAGGAAAATAGATCATGGAGAGAGAGTCTGTAGAAGGAAAATACCAGAGGGTGAAAGGTGGAAAAACCGCGGAGAAAAGCAGAGGATACAGTATCCTCTGGAAGGTCAAGAAAGGAAATGTTGATATGCTTTGCAGAAAGCTCTCCCTGAAATATCATCTTCTCCTGAATCTAACTAAGGGCGCACAGGATGAGAAGTCAAGAGAGCTAAAAAGTGTGTTCTCCGAGCTGCAGCTGCAGCGTCTTACACATGTCCGGCAACCAAAAGCCTGCTGAAGCCTCTAAAAAGATGATGAGGTGCCTATGAGGTAGAAGTGGAGAAGGAAAGAGGGAGAGGAAGGGCTGCATAAGGCGACGGGATCAAAGTCAGATTCAAAGCGGATAGCTCTCCTTAAACCCTCCCTTCACTTTGGGTCACCCTATGAGCTCTGGTCACCTTATAAATTCCCATGGAGCGTTTTATGATTTTTTTTTTTATGATTTCCACCCTTTGCCATAGCCACACCCTGACCCAATGTGCTGCAGTTTCAAATGGAAGGCTTTTTAATTGAAAGTGTACAGTACATGTGTATATGACTTCCTCTCTCTTTGTTTACTTACTGTTACCTTGAAATGAAATCCCTCACATTTCCCCCGAGGTGTCTGATACCACGAGCTGAGCTCTGAGAGCTGCAGCTCACATGGTTGAGGTCCGATCCCCCTGTTAGCTTATGGTCCCTGACACGCCAAACACAATCTCGCACACACAAACACACTCGCCCACCCTCTGGGCCGATAGGGATCAGGTCCATCCATTTTGGAGTGTGTGATGGAGTGCTAAGCCTGGTTACCGTGGAGCAGAGCGAGTCCCTTTATTGATGGACGCTGAAGCCTTGTAACTACAGTACATATGATAGACTGCTTTGGTTACTCACACACATGCTGCCTGCATTGAGTTAACACTTTCTCTAATGACAGAAACTCAAGTGAATGTGAATTAGTCTGTGTAGTATGTATTGATATGGATCCACAACACCTTTAACTTAGGGTGTGATCAAGTCTACAGTTTGTCGATTTTTTTGGTCTGGATCAACGGAAGTAGTCCTTCATTTAAAAAAAAAAAAAATTGACTCACGTGCCAGATGTCCCTAACCTTCTGCTCTGTGCGTTGCCGTTCTCAAACTCTGTTCGCTTCGGGAAACGACAACAAACTTCGAGCTTGTAAGCTACACGCTGAAAATGGTAACTTTTGAAGAACATTTGATATGAAGGCAGGCCTGCTTGGTTCTTTCAGGGAATGATTGTAGAGATTTACAAAGAACATGTTTATGGTATTTACTATCTAACTGGGATATTTTGGGACCAATTGGAGAGGACTGCTGTGGATGAAGTAGACATGGGGATTACACTGGTAAGAGCAAATTACGTTTAACCATATATCCAGCTAATTTAAATAGCTCACATTACTGTATTGTGTAAACAATTAACTTAATTTAATGTTGTATGCGGCGTTTTCTTTTGCTGGTTGCAAATGTTTCACCAAAACAAGTTCCTTCCCAAGACAATTTTTTTTTTTTTGGGGCATTTCAGCCTTTAATGGAAAGGACAGCTATATATGAAAGGGGGGAGAGAGAGGGGGAAGACATGCAGGAATCGTCCAGGTCGGACTCGAACCCCGGACCTTCTGCGTCGAGGTATACACCTCCTTATATGTGCGCCTGCTCTACCGACTGAGCTAACCCGGCCACTTCCCAAGACTATTTTCGAGATGCACCGTCGCTGTGTCCAGAGCTTAGCGCCGCCCAAGACGATGTGATTGGTTTAAAGAAATGCTAACTCAGAGCATTGTTTTTCTCTTTTTCCAAAAAATGTATGTGTGGTGCAGCCAGACCTTACTAACCAGCGCTGTGGAGAAAGGTCTGGCAATGCGAAACTAGTCGATTTTTGGGCTGAAGAATAGCAGAGTTTATTTTCAGCCATGCTAGCAGCGTGGCTGCACTACTTTAAATTTGGACCACTACTTTGTTCCAGACTAAAATATAACAAAATATAACAAAAAACAAACTTTTCCTCTGGTACCACCATGAGGTTGAGAGTTGTGGTTTTGACTGAAATGTCAACTATAGCATGGATTACTATGATATTTGATACGTTTGACATTCATGTCCCCCTTTGAAAGAATTATGACAAATTTAGTGTTCCTGTATCTTTTCCTCAGTGCCATTATCAGTACAAACTTTCAATGTATCTAATACTTTGGTTCATGACAACATACTCTCAAGGCTAATAACATTTTCATCAGCTTTAGCTAGCTTCTGTTTAGTGCTTATTAGCATGCTAAAATGCAAAACTAAGATGGAGGACACGGCAAACAGTATACCTGCTAAACATCAGCATGTAAGTAAGGGTGCTCCGAACGGTCACCGATCGGTATCGGCCGATAATGGCTTTAAATAGTTTGATCGGTGGTCTCCATAAAGGCCGATCTGATAGGCCGATCAGATGACCCACTACTTGTGAGAACATTTTCTACATTCACTGGTCTGGCAGCTCTACAAGGTGTCTGAACGGCGGCAGAACAGCGATTGGCCCGCGGGCCGGCCGCGGAACGAAGGCAGTAGGAAGGCGGCTACCGCTTTTAAAAAGCGGCTGCCACCGGTGGTGCTCCGGCAAACGTGTTTGCAATTACGACATTCTGACGCTTCTACTGCCTCTGGAGCACCGCCGGTGGTGCGCCGACTCATTGCTATCTGGGCAAAAGACAATACATTAGCGATTTGCAACGTGTGTGCCAAGGAAATACCACGAGGCGGAAAGCTCCAAAGACATTTCAACACCGCCAACCTCATCAGACATTTGAAGGTTAGTCACGGAAAGGAGTATGAGGAGTTTTCAAAGTTAGCTAACGCTAAGGCAGAGCGGAGGGTTTCCTCATGTGTGACTGTGTGTGTGTGTGTGTCGGTGTGTGTGTGTACTGAAGAAATGTCTGCAGTGATTGAAAGGACATTTTTTTAGATTTTGAGCTAGGACAAAAAGCAGTTCCTGATGCATTCTCTAAACATGTGTGACTGTTACGTAATGGCGTAATTTTCAGTTCATAAAAGCGATCGGAGATCGGTATCGGACGATATGTCTTCCAGCAATCGGTGATCGGCCCCAAAAATCCTGATCGGAGCACCCTTACATGTAAGCCTTGTCATTGTGAGCCAGTGTTGCAAAGTTTGCGATTTTCTCGCTAGACGGCACTCGCATGAGCGAAGTTCAGTTGTAGTGAGTTTCTATGGTTACATTGACGCTATCACCGTGAAACTAGTCCATTTGATCTTCTCCCTCCCTATGTAGATTTTTCTTTACTTTTTTTTTTTTACTTTGAATGTACAATGTTCCTGTAGTGACTTTGTAATTATTTGGCTAAAGATTTCTCTAACTACCTTTTATATGACTTTAGGTGATCTCTCCCTCACTGCAACCGACACAACCACTGAGCTTTAGCAAATGACTGCTCAATGACGTCACCTAAAAGCAAATGAGCGCGCAACGTCATCTGGCGACTTTCAGCTACTTTTGAAGCTAGTGCTAGCTACTTTCATTAGAAAGGAGTTGGCAACGCTGTTGCGAGCATGTTGCCATGCTTAGCATTTAGCTCTAAGCACAGCTGTGCCTAATAACAGCCTCAGAGACTGCTTTGACTTTTAGTCTTGTTTTAAATTATTGGGTTTCACATTTTCTTTATACAAGTGAACCAGGACTTGTAAACAAAAATCTCATGAACCCGCTCAACAGGCAGCTCATTTATTATACAGAGTTTGGTCATCTGTCCTCCTGCCACATTAGAAATGTAGGCAACAAGAGAAATGAAAATAAACTATTCCAATTCCAATAGGTTTAGTAGAATGTAGTGAGTGGTTTGGCACTGTTTATTGTTGTTTACCTGAAGTCTTCTTGGGTAACTCCTTACCTGCCTTAACAAATCAAACACATTCTTTTAAAAGACTGTGTAAGCCTCCTCAACCTTTTCTTCCCATTGGAAGTTTACACATGAAGTCATCAGACATGGAGTTGGAAGAAGACCCACAACATCTGTTGGACATTTGGTCAAGAGTCATGGCCTATTTGTTTGTTTTCTTCTCCTCTTTCTCTACAACCATTCTACCGGCTCCTGTCATGCTGGGTTGCGTTGGTCCGTGCCTCATTGTTTGCGCAAGAAACCGGAGGAAAGGAGCTAGAGTGCAAACTAAATTGTCGACAAGCGTGTGCTGAGGTCAAATAAATTGTGTTAAAGTGTCTGTGTGTGTGTGTGTAGCAATGTGTGTGTGGCCACATTGTTGTGTTTTTGTACAGTGGTTGTCATTGTAGAAGGCTGGTTTCATTCATTGCTGAACAAAATCATGTCTGACAAACAATACTCTTGAGGATGGAGCAGAAGTGCAGCAAGCCCAGCTAGCATGTAGTAAAATAAAGGATACTTAAATGGCTGCATATGGCTGTACGTCATATCTACACATTTATAGACATGAGCTTGATACCACTTAGAGCAGAAACAGTGTACTAACCCAGTCCCTTCTCTTACAAGTTGATCTCATTTTACCTCCATGAACCCGGAGTTTTGGATCAGGCTTTAGGCTCGGCGCAGTTTAGCATGGATTCACTTGAGAGGAATTGGCCTCTTTAGTCAGGTCAGATCCAGAACTGTACGCCATTGCCAGAGAGACTAGTTGGAATGATATAAAAGTGTGTGAATGTGCGACTATGTGGACAGGCCTTTATATGTTGTAGCTATAAATTAGCATGTTGTCGCAAAATTTGGGCATTCACTTAGCCTATTACATTAAGCATCCAGAAGAGAAAGTGTAGTATGAAAGAAAGGTTAGGATATTTTGACATAAGGAGCTCTTATGAATTAGAACCATTATCTTCTTCCTTTTACTTCCCTCTTTAACCTTACTGTGCATGTATCCTCCTTAGTTAATTTATAGTCCAACCTTCACTGGGCCTCAAGCAAGAATGTTTGTGTATTCTTGTTCTGTACTCACTCTCACTTCCTTGGGAGTGTTCCAAGTCTAATTTAGCAAAACTCTCATAATAGGACAAATGTGCCGCAAGTTGCTTATTTGCACTTGATACATGCCACATGTACATGAGTAGGTGTATGTTTATGAGTAATTAGCATAGTCAGTGCACCCAAAAAGCTATAAGAAGCTGTGGGTTCTGCTCCATTTCATTCACATGTCAGCAAAGAGGAAAAAAGAAGAATAGATGAATATATTAACTGTGATGTTGCAAGTCAGGCTATAACAGAAGATTTTCACCTGGACAATCACTTGCATAAAGACCCAGAGGCAGCAGTCTTTTCTTTTCTCAATTTGCGTACTTCTGTGTACACTTGCTATTTTTGAGTGCATAGTACGGGAAAATGCGGTGCAGTGTGAAAAGTTGAGCGTGGAAAAAGCTGGACACCTCTAACCCTGAATGGCTAGCATCTTGGCTACGCAGCGGAAGGGGAGGGACAACTTGTGAAAATAGCGGCAGAGGAAGATGCAGCGGTTGCGGTTGGGAACACTTGAGGACACGGCGCCGGCGGAATTTCCACCTCGCATGGGGCACACACAAGCAAGAAACAGTAAAAGTATATTCTTTAACAATAAAATTGGAGTGCGGAAACAAGCCAGCAGATATATTGGTAGGTCGCGATGGGTCCGATGGGTTGAATCAGAAGAATAAGAAGAAGTTGCGATCACCATTTCTGGTAGAGTGCAAACGGCAGTGTGCTATTTGAGACGACACTATCCTTCCGAAATTCAATTTGCAAGTATGTAGTACATGTGTACACAGCGTACTTAATGGAAGTGTACTAATGGAAGTTTCCTAATTCAGACACAGCATAGGAGTTGCTAACAGAATTTCAAAACAAATCCAGTGTGGTCAAACCTCCCATGAATTAGCAATTAATATAGAATTATTATAATTTGATTTGGATTTGAGTTGATTAAAGTAACTTATAACTCTGTTATTATGCAGAACAAGAATCTCCCACGCGGAGAAAGGCAGACTATTTGCACATGACTCAAACAACAGGTCTGGACCAATTTTCTTTGTGCGCATAGAGAAAAACAAAAACCTAAATTGGTGATTATGCGATTCATACCGTTGCTCTTCAATGGGGCCCAATGTCTTTATTTCTCCTTTTAATTCACTGATAAAACACAACACACCAAAGCAAATTAACTTAACCCGTTAATTTAAGCATTCAATTTGAATTTCATCAAATGAAGTGTTGCCGCACATGAAAAAAACATCTATTAGCAGATAACCACTTTCAATACGTGACTCATGAAAAGCATCTTGACGTGTGACTGCTGATGGGAACTCTGTTCTCCTAATAGTGCTGGAACAGAACGCAGTGTCCTGTCCACTCTGAGAAAGAAAGGGGTGCTGAAAAGGTTCTTCGAAAGACCTGCTTTGCAAATGGCCACGAGTAATCACAGGATGCTTTAAAACGTGCGCTGTTCACTGTTCACCTTGCTGTGGTGAGGAACTGCGCCGTGTTTGTTGGCTTACTCTATAAATAAAAAAACACCCAAACTAATCCTCATTTCAAAAGTGTACGACTCAGCCCCGCCCGTGCACAATTGCCTCTATCTTCTGCCATAAACATCTCATTTCATGGGTGGATGGGTGGGTGGGTGTGGTTGAAAGGACTGAGGGTGGTGAGTGTTGCTCGGCTCCATGTCATGTTTTCCAACGAGAAGAAAACAAGTCTATTTGTGAAGTCGCCACAGGAGCAGAATGTACCTTTGCTAGAGGAGCGTGTTATGTCCCCGTGTGCATGTCCATGCGCGCGTGTGTGTGCGTGTGTGTGGCTGGCTGGCAGGTCTCAGTGGCATTTGTGCTGTTATTGGGTAGCTTGGCTGCTAAGCCATGTTATTGCAAAAGCTTGGTTACACACAGATGTGACCAAGAATGTATTTGAATACGCTGCAGCTCTCAAATATGTTTTTTTTACTGATTGAGTAGCTTTAGGGCATTTTCATCCCTATGGTTAATTTGCTGCGATTTAAATTAGTTGAGTTTGGAAACTTGGAGCGTTTTCCCCCTGCGAACCAAAATGCATCACTACAAACCACGCCTGTGGACTTCACTCCGCCTATTGGTCAGATGTGTCTGTGGCGGGAGTAAATACAGGAAGTAGTCTGGTGGTCTGGACTAGTGGTTATTTCTGGCATTTACGTGGTCAAACCAGCTCATTTTATTTAATGTTTCGTGAGCGATGTTACTACGTCTGCCCCGATTACTGAGACTTCGCTCTGCTCTGCCGCCGTCTGTCTCCAACTTAAGCAGCGGCTGGTTGGACAACAGAAATGCAAGCAGCAGTCCATTTCTGGGAGAGAAGCATGCAAGCTGCTACAGTTTGCACGTTCGGCCGCATCGCAGATTGCGAAGCTCACCTGACTACAGGAACACAGTAACAGTTTAGCTCAAACTTAAAGCGTAACTCTCGCCAAAATACAACCTAGGGTATTTTTGTGAATGTACGTGAGTCAGACTTTAGTTTAAAAGCATATTTAGGACAGAAGCGCCACTTTTAAGATTCACCGTATTCTCGTTTTTCGGTCAAATGGCCTTTTGAATGGGAGAGCTAGGGACACTTTCATGCTAGCCTCAAAATAGCTATTTTTAAACACTAAGAAGGCTCGACACAACATGAAACTTTGCTTGAAGTATCTCCAGGGGCTCTACACATGAACGCAAGCATTGAGAACATTGTTTGTGGACACAGAGTTTACTAAAAAGAAAGGTTTTGAACAACTCACCGTAGCTTTTGTTGTTTCCGGTCGCTGCCATCTCGGCAGTCAAAACGAGTCAATATCAAAACAAGTAGCAAAAGATTTAGTATATCCCTTGTGCACCGGTGTAGTTCATGTGTAGAGCCCCTGGAGATACTTCGGGCAAAGTCTCATGTTGTGTCGAGCCTTCTTAGTATTTTAAAAACAGCTATTTTGAGGCTAGCATGAGAGTGTCCCTACCTCTCCCATTCAAAAGGCCATTTGACCCAAAAAACAAGAATATGGTAAATCTTAAAAGTGGCGCTTCCGTCCTAAATATGCTTTTAAACGAAAGTTTGACTCACGTACATTCACAAAAAGACCCCTAGGTTGTATGTTGGCGAGAGTTACGCTTCAATGAGTGCACCTGGTAGTTGGGTTTGGATCGAGGTTGAATCTAATGTAGTTCTCGCCACAAACGAACTGTACCGAAGCATACCAGAGGACATTCGGTTGAACTTAACTTGACAATGCAGGTGTGGAAAAAGCCTTTAAACAACCTCAAATTTAAGAAGACATTGCAAAAAAAGTCCTCTTTAGGTGTTGAAAAGAAAGCAATTACAACTGATTCACCCTAGAGTCACAGTAGCCTTTCTTCCTCCTCTAAACTCTTACATCACTCATCAGTGTGTGTGAATGAAAAATGAAACGTGTGTGTGTGTGTGTGTGTGTGTGTGTGTGTGTGTGTGTGTGTGTGTGTGTGTGTGTGTGTGTGTGTTTTTGCGGAACAGGGATAATGAAGCAGAGCAAGAGCAAGGGGCTGTAATTTAGTAAACCATGAGATTGAGGTGGTATCAGCATGGCAGAACAAATCAAATGTCACAGTCACCCCGTCTCCATGTCTTTTCCATCAGAGGGTATAGTTAGCAGGGTGGATATTAGCCCGTACCCACATCCCATAGCCATAACTCTGAGGTCGGTGCTGCTGTTTAAAAATGAGCTCTCAGAGGGCTGTCAGTGTAAGAGCTCCCGCATTGGACCAAACGGCACCAGAACAAAACGAGGACCTATCAAACATTTTCCACTGCAGCTCTCTCTCGGGTCAATAAAATCAAATAGAAAATCAATGTACAGTCTGCTAAGAAAAACCATTATGACATACTGAGAATCTTTACATACACCATTTGTATGTAAATTCAATGAATAGATTAGGCCCCCATCCCTCCTGTAAATTACGCCTATGGTTGCAGCAATTCAGCATTATATGCATTCAGTATTGCTGATACTAACCTTAATTGATTAAGCAAATTGGATGTCAGTCCTGAGGTGACTGATACACATTAAGTACATTATTATATAATGTCATGTTTTTTAAAAATAAGTTATATTCATTCAACCACAGCAGACAGCCACGTAAGGTGATGCCTGGCTTGCCTTACATACAATGATTCCAATGAGTTACACACAGTGAGGTATACAGATTTTGAAAAAAAAAAAAAAAAAAAAGAGAGAACTAGTACTGAATTATAGGAAATTCAGAAAGTCAGATTGGTGCATCCCTAAAATGTTAAAGCATTGGCCATGCGCACATTTAAAAATAAGTGAGATTTTTAAAAGCGTTGACATTAGACTTGTAGCCATAGAACGTGTCCAGGAATCCTACAGAATCTTCTATTATTGACCTTGTTGTTTGGCAGTAGGGTTGTTGTAATAACGAGCCAATTTTCCTGTGTTACTGTAACACACATTTGGAAACTCTTAAAAGCATGCTGGGAGATTTATAACTCCAGAGCCTCTAAAAGGTCTCCAAAGGTTTGGGCTGTCTTTAAAGGTTTTTAAGATTCAGCTGATGTTGATTGGCTATGTTGAACCAGAAAGGTGAAGGAACATTTCCCTTCATACATGATTTGACTGAAATTGGGGAATATTTGTTGTAGCAGTCTGCTCGATCAGGTTGCTGAGCTCAGGGACTTTAACACTGGGATCGGTAGAGATGACATGACAGGCAAAAGTGACTCAAGAGCACCGCTTGTTTGCTGGGACGTGATAAATGTGTGGAACAATTGTGCTTAAATGAGGTCATTCATATGCTCCTATATTGTCTCCAGTGTGATGGGCTGTGACCAGCGTGGGAGGAAACAAATTGCAGACATTACAGCACATTACAAAGCAAAGTTATCAGTTTACATTGTAAAGGCAAGTACTGTACAATGGAGGTCATGCTCATGGTTAGAACTGTAGATAGCTATTTTCTGAAAGTTGTACTGTTATTCCATCAGTATATTCTACATAGCTGTTTTTTTTCTCCATTATGTTAGTTAGCAGATCGATAGAGCTCAACAGTGACCGCACACTTTTTAATGGTTCTGGTTCCGGAAGGGATTTTCACCGTTCAATACCTCCATTGACGTTTTAATTAAATGCTAATGTGAATAGTTTGAAGCCTGGGACCTAACCAACCAGCTCAGAGAATAATCATTACCATAAAGCATTTGATTCTGCACAAAATAACATTTTGAAAATGGCAAAGGTACAAGATTACTATAAACTATCATAGAATTCAATGGTAGCAGCATGCTCTAGCCGTTCGTGGGTGCGGTAAACATTAGTGGTGTGCCATACTGCAATGTTTGGTATCGATCCGATACCAAGTAAATACAGGGCCAGTATTGCTGATACTGATACCGATACTTTTGAATAATTAAGGTGGATGCATCATCATATTGCTAAATCTGAATGGACCTTTAAGTGTTTTTGTGATTTTATCTTTGGATTATTAATAAGTTAAAACCCCGAACAGAATTTTCATATGCTTGTATCATTTTTTTTACCACTGTATCTAACAGCCTTTTACAACTTATACAACTTGCCATCATTTTCGGCCTGAAAACATAGCCACACAGCGCTGCTCTTCCTCTATTTTGCAAATCTCACTCCTGAATGTTAGAACGAACACCCCTCTAAGTTGATTTTTTATTTAAGGTTGTCCCATGTTCAAATCCCAGACGACCCTTCCAGCTGTCATGTCCGCTGTTCTTTGTGAAATTAGATGATAACCCATCATGCAAACAGAGTATGATTCAGAGTATCAATAGTCAGTATGAGTCCAAGGTGTTGGACTGGTTTAAAAGACCGTAAACCCTAATTAGGGTGTCGAACTGAAGGTTAACCAAACAAACTGATCAAACCGGTCTTTGACCAACATAAAAGTCATAATAATAATAATAATAACTCTTATTTATATAGCGCCTTTCAAGAAACAAGAAAAATAAGAAGCTTGAAATGAGCAGACATAGATACGACTAGAGTGAGTTGCTTTGTGCTGCATGTCTTGAAATATAGAAAAGTGATTTAGAAAAAAGAAAGCATGAGTGGTACAGTATATTTTTTTTAATTCATAACCCCACCAAAGGGTTTTATCCCAAACTCTTTACATTTTAATGGGTTCATACAGCTTTAGCAAAGGTTGCTGCAGAGAAACCTTAATCCTGACAGAGTGTGCATTAAAGGGAAGATAGAAGGGTGATTGACTCTTCCCGTTTAGTTGGGAGTTCCAAAGTGCCCCCTTTTTAGAAAGGTTAATTTAATCCTTTAACGCAATTCCATCCACCTAAACCCGAAAACCAAAATGTCAAAACCCTTGCCTATGTTTTGGAGCAGTTGGACTTGAGCCAGAAATTGAATCAAGCTGAGAATATGCTTCTTCAGAAGTGCTTGTAGGATGGTTGAAAAGCTTCAGAAACCCCTCTACCCAAATATCTTTCAATGTTGGACGTTGGATTTAACAGTGCCTTCCAATATGGTCGTTCGGAACGCAATATTGTTTTTCCTAGGATGGCAATGGCATGATCCGCACCCTACTCTGCCTCTGATTGGCTTACCCTTATATTCTTACCCGAACCCATCTCACTCCTTATGCCTAAACCCAACCAACGAAGGCAACAAGAAGCAGAGTAGGGTGGGTCGTGACTTCACCATCCTAGGGGGGAAAAGCGGTGTTCAGAACAGGTATATATATATAACACTTTTGATTTTGTCTGAAGTAGTTCTGTTCGAGCATAACCTGACCCTTAAATGAGTCAAGACGTTTTAATAGTATTGGCAGTGTCCTTCCCCGGATATGTATGTGCCCTAATATAACTTGTAGTCCATTCAAGTGTGCCAATAATAATCATTCACCCCTGCCCTGGATATGGAAAAGGTGCCTGTTTTCTAGTTCCAACTGTGGCCAGAGGGAGAGCAAGACACTACTGGCAGCACTGGTGCCATATTGAACTCATGACTACAGACCCTAATTGGATATCAGTGGTTTTGGGGAATGGCATTGTGGCATTTGCTGTTGTGTTTCTGCTTGGCACTTCTCAGAAATACAGATCCAAAGCAGCTACTTCAACACAAAAATGACTTTAAACCTGTCATGTAAGGGGGATAATTGGAGGAAAATTCACTGATCTGTGATTTGACTGAAATAGGAAATCGTCTCAGGAGGCATTTTTCCCACACCTTGTTGATCCCAAAGACTTAAGCACTTGGACTGGCAGAGATGGGTCACGGCTGGCAGTGACTCAATGCCATTGTTCACATGGTGGGAAAGAGGAATAAGTGAGAGACAGAGTGGAAAACATCACGTCATTTTTATCCTCATCCTATTTATCTTCATCTCTTAGACTGTGGAGCTGTGTGCTGTGGAGAGGCATCTCATACATCTTGATGATGAATATGAATTTGTAGTGGAGCTACAATGAGGTTTGAAGCCAAGTGGCGCAGGACTGACAGCAAGACTGACCCAGACGGACAGCTAGACAGATAGTCATCCTGCCCACCAATCTCACCTTGTCCTCTGAGAGGCTAATGTTACTGGGAAAATCCCAGTCCGCTTGCTGCCCTGTCAGTTCCTTACAGCTGGCACGGGTATATGGATGGATGACAGAGTGAGGAAAATGGGATGCAGTGAGCTGAAAAGTGGATGGGAAGAAGGATGTGGGTAAAGGAGTGGGTAAGGTGTTGTCAAGGGTTGTCTCTGTGATTGGACATAATCTTTACCCACCTCTGGTTCTTTCTCACCTCTTCTAATTGCATCTTTTTCCCTGCAATGTTGACTACACAGACACAGCAACTCTGTTAAAACATGTCAGACACCTCCCTGGCAAACAACAGCTCTGAATGTCACTCTGTTTCAGCAAGACTTAAATCACCACAAGTCCCAGAGTCGAAGGACAAAATGGACTTTAACATATAACAACAGGATGCAAGGGTTGGGAAATAAGGTGGTTTGAGAAAGTGCTTGTTTTTTAGATTTTGTTTTACGCTGATTTCTACCGACTTCCGTACAAATTAGGTGCCATTATTGGGCTGACAAACCTGGTCCGATGGAGAGGGTTGAACTTGGACGGGCTGTCTAAACAAACGCAACAATGGTTTTTATTGTCGCGCTGGCTCAAACTCACCCACACACCGCTGGCAGGGAGTGCGGCTTTCAGTGGAACAGCTCGTCAGTGAGCATAAAGTTAATTTGGCTGATTATGAACTTGAGTGGTGCTCTTACTCAGACATGGCTTCACTTTCTCTCTCTTTTCCTGCCACTCCACTGTGTTCCCAGCTTTGTTGGATGAAGAGATAAAGGAAAAGGTGGCTAACAGAGGCAGAAAGTGGATGGAAAAGGGGAAGTTCTTTTGGTTGTCTTTGAGCATTTTCCAACTGTGTTTTCTTTAATACCACTCCATAATAGATTTTCTTGGAGCTGTCCGTTCTCTTTTGCCTTTCATATGTGTGAACAATGAATATTGGTGGTTCCCCAGCTAGCTCGGCCCTCCCGGCTGGCACCATACATTCACCACTGTGCTGGCAAAGTGGCTGTTTAAAGCGCAGCATGGTCTGTGCTGAAAAGCCTCTGGTTGTTAGTGGTTAACCCAGGGCTCCCCACGGGGCTCGCTGCTCGCTCGTCATTCTGCCAGTCTCCCAGTGAATTGCATAAGGTTTCCGGTGTTAATGACGTAGGACTGATCATTCACAAATATAGAATGGCATATATATTTGATGGTAAGAAATAACTCTATTTTCCATGTTTGGATATTACAAGAAGAAGAAAGACTTCTTGTAGCACAAAATGTTCCCACATATTCTACATTGGTCCTGTATTAATACTACTTCGTCCACAGCCTAATTTGGATTGGATTTGGATTTTGAAGACCAGGAGTACCTCTGACGGCTACTGAAAATAGGCCTACTACCCAAAATGCCATGCTGTGCAGCATGGATGGATTACTGAACGGACCTACCGGGAAAACGCCTAAGGCCCAAAGTGTCAGGGCACCCAGTCTTTACCAGCAAAATGTCACTTAAAGAGAGCCATACTGACCAGGAAGAAATGCACAATGACCACAGAGAAACATAAAAAGGCTACAAAAAGGGCCAAAACAAGGACAATGAGACACAAAAACACCTCAAAGTGACAAAGAGACAACAAAGAGACACAAAACAAGCAGAAAGAGACACAACATGAACACAAAGAGACACAAAATGATTATAAAGCCACCCGAAATGACCACAAAATGACACAAAGCAACCACAAAGAGACACAAAACAAAGACAAAGTAACACAAAAAGACTAAGCAGTGCCTAAAAATGTCTACAAAGACACGTGAAACAACAAAAAAAGAGGTAAAAGAATCACTAAGTCTGTGTCTTGCTCCTATATAGGAAATATGGTGGGGCCTTTCGCATGTCTGTGCCCAGGGGCCCACTGTCTCATAATCCGCCCATGCTGTGCAGGTGTTAGGTACTAGATATTCTTAGAAGGGAGAGACTAAAGCCCTGATCACACCAGAAAGTAGCACAGCAAAGTTCATCCACGCGTCCTTGCAAAGTTTTTGCAAGGCTAGTTGATGAGCTATTGTAGCTAGCGAGTTAGCCAGTGAGTCACAACCTCTCTATGAGCTAGCTAGTTTGCACAATATATTAAAGGCACATGTTTGTACCATCGACTCTTGTCTCATGCTTGCCAACAATGCCTCTTTTGTAGAGCAGTATACACTCCCAACAGAGATGGGGTAAATTAAAGTATGGTGCGATCAAGCTCTTAGAGCCATGATAGCTTACTCCATTGCCTCACAGGTCAGCATCATCAGGACGGATTACTATTGGTCAGTGGTGCAAAATTGCATGTTTTCCCCCAAAGTTTAACTTAATTTGAAAGATTTCAGAAGAAAGATGGATCAACTTTGCCCCCGTGTGCAAATCCCCTGACAGTGGCAAATCCGCTGAAATGAATTCATTTTGCTGCAACTTTCAAATGCTGATGTGACACAGAAGCAACAGCATGAGAAAAACACAGTAGTAGGCTAATGAAAAACTGAACAGTAAGGAAGGTCGACTCCTGCCCTGGATAAGATCGCATGCCAAGGTTACACAACTCCCTGCTCTGGACTAACAGGTAGAAGTGCTTCCTCTCCTCCCTCCCTCTGTCTGGCCTTGACTCTATTTGCACCTCCCTCCCTTCCTGCACTCCTCTTTTCTTAGTGAGCCTCTTTCTCCTTTATCTGTTGTTTCCCTCCGGTTATGTTGTTGTCTGTGCCCCTTCCTCTAGCAGCTGAGAGCAGAAGCTCAGATGATTATTCCAAAGCGATACGCATCGACTGACAGAGCAGGAACGAAGATATGAACCCACGCACAGTGCCGACGAGTGAATGCAGCCCTTCTGATACACCTGACCAGTGGAAAAGCAGCCTTCTGATTTAAAAAAAGAAATAAACAGAAAGAAAAAGAGGGGGTTTTGCTTAAGTAACCCACAACGTGTACAGTACCACAAAGAAAACCCAAAGTACTTACTATGCACCACAAAATAACAAAGTACAAACAATAGCACTGGCGGCTTATCGTAGTTTGTGGTACTTTCTTGGTTCTTCGTCTTTGTGTTGATCAGTTGAACCGTGCAAGAGAGGTACATCGTAGGGAAAGGAACCCTAAAGACTCATTAAACCGCCATCTTATCATCAGGATGCGGCGCAGCGATGCTACGTCGAGCTTCACGCGCACAAAATGTGCTCAATGAGTTTGTTTTCAATGCCTCTACCACCAGCCTAAACCACAAGCCCTGGCTGCGACACCCCGCTTGACTTTTATTACTTCTCTCATCTCCTCCAATTCCCTTTTCGATGATTATTTCTCCATGCTGCTCTCCTACATGTGTCTGGTCTTGGGTATCCTGTGCTGAGACTTTCTGGCAGAGGTGGAGGCTAAATGTTGCGTGGTGTTTTGGTTACTGTGGCGAAGCCCGCTGCCATTTAGCAGCTTGAGTAGTCATATTTCAAAATGTCCATTAA
Organism: Gymnocephalus cernua; assembly: GCA_023631565.1. NCBI lineage: Eukaryota > Metazoa > Chordata > Actinopteri > Perciformes > Percidae > Gymnocephalus > Gymnocephalus cernua. The sequence continues at coordinate 19,747,002 of CM042443.1, forward strand.
GGGGATAGAATCATAACATAAAGTTCATCGAGCCATATTTCAGAATTATTAAAACATGGTTAAAAAGTGGTTGCCATTTTGTCAACCAAGGACTTTCAGTAAGTTACCTAATAAGTGCCATTTTGTTTTCATTAATTATGTGCTATCAGTCTGGAAGAGTACATGTTGCTTTTTGCCATTGGTGCATATCTGATTTTCTCTCTCTCTCTCTCTCTCTCTCTCTCTCTCTCTCTCTCTCTCTCTCTCTCTGTGTCTCAGATGGGCTGCCATCAAACATCGGAGCAGAGGTAGAGTGTCTAAAGGGCACGGCTCCCAAAACCACAGCGCCATCTGAGGAGAACACCACAGATGCAGCTGTTTCAGACAGAACAGAGTGAAGGATACGTTTCTCTCACTCTCTTTCTCCGTCTCTCGTTTTTAAAAGACGGGCCTCATTAAATGGAAGTAAGGCCTGTCGCGTCCAAAACCAAAGAGAGTCATGCCCCTCGAGAGCGCTTCGCTGCTAACCATAGCGCTGGCACGGCGCAATGTGGAAAACAAGTGAATCAAATGCAACCGCTGAGCTGCAGCGAGCGAACAAAGACGTAATATTACATGGTATTACGTGGCTTCAGTAACAAGGGATCAGCTGTAGCAACAGCGCTGCTGCTTCACAAAACAGTGGCGAAACACTACATGATGACTTTATTTTCACCACTGGAGTAAGTACGGTACGAATCTGTGTGAGCTTACAGTCACAGAGAGGGGACAGCAAAGTCAACCTAAATCCCAACTTTTTTAGCCTCTACGCAGGCTGTTTTCATGAACCATTTGTATATATATATATATATATAGCTACGGGAAGTAAAGTACTGTAATGTGTGTATTCCACGTATTTATTGCTGCATGCACCACATTGACTGCTGCTGTATAAGCCACGTAGGGAGGAGGTCGGGGTGGACGGGTGGGTCATAAAACACAGCGCTTTCAAGCCGGGGAGCGGAGTTTGTGACGGTTACACTTTACTTGAAGGTATCTACATAAGAGTGACATGACACTGTCATCAACGTGTCATAAACATTATAAACAAGTCATAAACGTTTATGACATAACGCTTCTTTTAGTGAGTGTCATTCCGTTTTTGTCATGACAAGTTAGGGTTGGGGTTAGAGTTAGGGTTCGTGTGTCATGACTGTGTCATGACAGCGTCATGTCACTCTTATGTAGACACCTTCAAGTAAAGTGTTACCCAAAAGACTTTCACCCAGGAAACGTGTGTTCGTTCTCTGTGAGTGTCTAATTCCAAACCATGATATTTTTCCTAAACTTAACTAGCCCTTTCGGTTAAACCCAACTGTCACGGCCCATAAAAGTTTAAGTTTAAGTTTATTTAGCAGGACAATGTGCAGTTACATTAAAAAGATGGCTGCACCAGATTTAGCATTATGCTACTTTCCATCTGTAGTCCTCCACAATTAAAATGACATAACAGAGTTAAGTACATGACAAAAACAATAGACGTAACATGTTTATACAACAAAGACAGTTAATAAGGACCGTCATCTTGCGGGGCACTGTAGCTGGCTACCAGTAACCTATTGTCGGCCACTCTCAACTACCAACTGCTGCTGGTACGAGCGCCAGTTCACGGAGCTCTGTTCCTCGGCGGGCGCCTAATTTCGTAGGATATCATACGAATTGGTGTGCATACATTGTTGTATGATATCGTACAAACCCGTTAATGAGAACGCGTTGCTCTACGGATGGCAATTTTTTAAAGAAGTTAAAGGCCATAAGAATATATTTGAACTGAAGTAAAAACATACATGTGAAACTAATGTCTACGAGTAAGGGCAAAGGATAACGTGATCATTTAGCGCGTGAACAGCAAAAAAAATCAGCATGACATATATTTTTATTCTTTAATATTTGTTCCACTTGTATCAGATTCTGATGAAACCTGGATTTGTAACCGTCGCCATGACAACATGTAAACCTTACATCATTCATTTCAGTTAGTTGTCATATTTGATGTACCAGGGCAGCGTTTACTGCATTAACATGAAGGACAAGGAGCCATAACAGAAAGGCTTGGTACTGACTTGTGCCACAATGTACTGTGGTAGTGGAACAGTATTTTGTGGCACTTTAAGCTTCGGGTATGTTTTGTGGCTTGAACTGCTTCACTTCACTGTGAATTGTCTGTTTTGGACCAAGTGGATAAAGAAATGTGATCTTTTGTTTTTGTAATTTCAGCATCACATCAGTTTTCTGTTTCAGACATTGGTTACAGCCTACAAACTGATGAGAATAGTGTGTGTGTGTGTGTGTGTGTGTGTGTGTGTGTGTGTGTGTGTGTGTGTGTGTGTGTGTGTGTGTGTGTGCAGAAAGGAATATAAAGTCATGCTGTGGATGAAGCCATTTGCCAGAGAGAAAGGGACAAACCATGAGAGAGAAAGGACTGTGTTTAAGAGTCTTGTTGGTCACGCTCCACAGCAGTGTTAATTTCGTTGACGAAGACTATGACGAAAAATTTTCGTCAACGAACCTTTTCACGGACGAAAACTAAATAAAAACTAAATAAAAAGTCAGAATGATGACGAAGACTGTGACGAAATATAACTGACACTTTAGTCAACGAATAAAAATGAGACGAAAATGTTAGGGCGGGACGAATGGAGAAGAGATCCAATCAGAACTACTCTTTTTGTGGGACAAGTTGGGAAGAGATCCAATCAGAGCGAATCTTTGAGCGTAGGTTGATCTATGCAGAAACAGTGGAGCCTTTTTAAAAAGCCGCGGCAAATGCAGGCGCAACAGCTAGCTAAACAAACGCAGCAGCAGCAGTTACACAGGAGCTCTCATTAACAACAGACATGTCAGAGCTAGGTCTAGGACGAAAACGACGAATTGACATCTGGTCACACGTCACATATGACAACAAGGACAACAAGACCGCCTGTAAACCGTGTGGAGCAAAAATCGCTGGGAAAAACACCACCAACTTGAAGCGACATTTACAGACGACTCATCCAGAAATACATGCGAAGGTAAGCATACACGCTAAGGTTATTTTATCAGATAAACCACCGTGTTTCAGCTAAACTTGGAATAAAATAGAACTTAAAGGAAACCACCTCTGAACTGTATTGATTATACGATTGTCTCGCAGAATTAATGAGTATAAATATTCAATATCCTCTAATTGAAGAGTCATGCGTGCGTGTGCGTGCGAGCGTGCGTGCGTGCGTGCGTGCGTGCGTGCGTGCGTGTGTGTGTGTGTGGAGATTGGGCAAGAAACTAGACTAAGACTAAAAGACTTAAGACTAGACTAAGACTAAAACTCTTATGATATTTAGTCGACTAAAACTAGACTAAGACTAAAAGATTTCAGATGACTAAAATAAGACTAAAACTAAATGGTGTGTTATTCAAAAGACTAAGACTAAGACTAAATCAGAATTTGTTGTCAAAATTAACACTGCTCCACAGCCGACAGCCTTAAACAAACAGGCATCCTGCTCCTTCTGTAAACCATCGTTACCTGAGTGTGTGCCGCCCTGATTCTCCCAGCCTAGTGTGGGGAGCGCTTTTTTTGTAACCTTTATTAGTTTAATGCCTCATACAACACCTACAAACAGGCAGGGGCGGGGCTAGAATGGAGGAACGGGTTGGCACCAGCTCCCCCTGAAATATAATTTCATTCATATTGGTGCCCCCGCCCCCCCATCTATTGGGCTAGAGTGCTGTCAATCTGACAATTGTGATTTCCATTGGATCAGAGTACTGTCATTTGGCTGCCTGTTCTGCGAATCTTCCCAGCTCTTGCCACATGACCAACTAATGTTTTCATGATGGCTATCCTAAATTCTGATACCATGGAACCGGCACTGGAATTGTTTTTTTTAAAAAGTGGCAGACTGAGTCTATAGAAAATGTGTATTGTATTCGGATATACAATTTGTTTAAAATGAAAACAAGTGAAATCAACAATGAATGTGATATTTTATGTGATGTTTTATTTAGCAGAAGTACAGTGTGTTGCTATCCTATCTAATATTTCCTACATTTCATGTGTTTCATATGTGTAATGGATATTACAGTCTAACTAATTTAGCAAAGAAATGCCCATGGATCCTGTAGGAGTTACATGTTGAATCAAAATGCCATTGAAAGAAAGGCTTATATCTTTAAAAAGAAGTTCATTTTAAGTTTGAATTTAATGCTAGACTTTTCATGAAAGCTGATTATCAGCTGCTCCAACAATAAACTTCAACTTTGGAAAACAGCCGGGAAACAAAAGCTACAAGCTTATACTACAAGAAATCAATTTTACCTAAATGAATCTAAAAAAAAAAAATGGATTTTTGTCTAAAACCACGCTTGTATTCTGAGTGGAATGTCAATAAAAGGCTGCTGAGATGAGCGGCCTGCCTGCAGTGTGCAGTTTGCCGCTCTGCAGATCTCTTGCTAGCTGTTAATGTGTTTCAGATTTTTGGTAAATGGTGTATTTCATCTGATCATAATGCAAGCCATCACAGACTGCAAGTTTGTTGATTTATGATCATAAAGTAGAAAGAAATACCAGCTAGGGTTACATTTTTTTATTTATTCAGGGGAGGTCCACTGAGAGGAAGCCTCTCTTTCGCAGGAACGCCATGATCACATTCACACAGTTCCACATTCATACCTGGAAGCTGCCCAGTACAACCACAGTCTGAGCAGCTCCACTGGAGCGGTTGGAGGTTAAGGGTCTTGCTCAAGGGCACCTCAGTGGTGGTGATGAGGGAGGGACAAGCGTTGCTCTTTCACTTTCCCCACCCAGATTCTTTTTCTCTAACCTTTAGGCCACCACTGCCCAGTCACATCTATACTGTAAAGGTGAGCAACCCAAACATCCAACCTATGTGTTTTCATCCTTATATTTTTAATCAATTCTAACATTACGAATTGAGCGGAAACACCACAAAAACAAACTTTAAAAATAGTTCAAATATTGCTTGGTTAATGTGAAAAAGTTAAAGTGTCAATAAAAATATGTGACAAAGTGTAATGGAAACAGAGTGAGCGAATACATCATGACGTACATGCAGCAGAGAGGAAACCATCAGATCAGTGTGGTCCGTAACCGTTCTCATACTACATACTACACACAGCCAAAATACCCATGAACCTGGGTGTGTTTTATTTTGAAATTTGGTTTATTTTGTAAAGTATACCGCTGCACTATGACCTTCCTGTATGTGATTACCTGCCTGGCTTGACACATTCGCTCGTGGCTAGCGGAAGAAACAGAGGAGACGTCGAAACAATCGCCAGAGCGCATAGGCCGGCGCGCGCAGGCCGGCGCGCGCAGGCCGGCGCGGCCGCTCCACGCTGGTTCGCAGCCGGTGTAGCCAGACAGATTGGATACCATGGGTGCTGAAATGAAAACCGATCCGCTTTACAGAGTTTTGCGGCTATTCGTGGCACTTCAGCGTGTGGTGTGTTTCTGGTGTTAGGGTCCTTTTTTATATTCAATTTAAAGCTAACATCTCTTCATAATAATACATGTCATCATGAGAAATGATCTTATTGCCATGAGAAAACCTGTAAACAAAGAAAAACTGAAATTCACAGTGATTATAGTTCATTTCTCTACACAACACATGACTGGACTCCGTGAAAGTTTTGACTGATCTTGGCGAGCATGTAATCTTTTGTCAGTCCAAGTGTACTTTCCCCAGAATTTCCGCCAGATCTCAAGCAGTGCATCTCATTTCCACATTGCTGTCCTCAATCCTTCATGTCAGGCTTCATTTCACAAAGATGACAGAATAAAGAAAATAAAATACTGTAGCTGGCAGTGTCCCTCTTCAATGTCACAAGTGGAGTCCTGGCTGTGTGTGGCTGGGATACCTCAGTCAGGCTGAGCCACACCCCCCCCCCCCCCCTCCCCCTCTGCCACAGACGGAGATCAGGTTCTCTCAGATAACATCGGAGTGGTTGGTTAACGCAGCCTGTTTGGCTTTTCCTGCAAACAGAGGATCAGGTTTACATGTGGACGGTCGGTTGCACGTCTCCCCTCGACAGGTTTGTTTGGTCAGTGTGGCGCCCCGTGGACGAATACCTGGGACTGGATAGCATGCACGGCGCACACGCAAGTACACGCGCTCTGTAGCAACGAAGAAAGAGATGAAGAACCACACTGTTGTCTTTAATGGAAACATTCCCTGGTTGTCATGGTGACCTCCATAGTCAGCCAAGGAAATTCAAACCACAGATTTCACCATGTATCCCGTAAAAGATGACAACTATTTATCTTGTCCCACATTCAACAGCGAAATGATATGGTAACAACTCTGGTCCCCACGTGTACATAAAAGGCTCAGAAACCTCAGCTAAGCTGCTGTGAAGCACATAATCTCATGTCGGATGGAAAATCAATTTTTGATGACCCTTTAAGTACTTTTCCACAGATAATCACAGAGCATAGACCAGCCTAATACACAGGTAATGGTGAGTACAAGGATGTGTAGAGTGCCGTCAAACAGCATGAAGTCAACAAATTGAAAGATAAATAAGGGTACGGGGAAACCTCACGCATTCACACAGATGGCCAACACACAACACTGATGCATTGTGTGGGTGGGGATTGGGAAGTCATCATCACACTAGCAGAGTACGAACTCTCATACACTGTTTACTATTTGCAATCGCTCTGCTCAATATTTATTGGAAACGTAGTCTCACATAGCCAGACCTTTATCCACAGCGCTCATAGCATTCTGGGATGGGGGAAAAAAAAACGTCCTCTTGTCATGGGCGGTGCTAAGCGGAGCCCCGGTGCCGCTGCAAAATAGCCTCGGGAAGGAACTTGTTTGGTGGAACATGTGTACGTTCAAAGGTTGTTGAAAACTCCGATTGGACAGATAGTCTAGCTAGCTGTCTGGATTTACCCTGCAGAGATCTGAGGAGCAGTTAACCACAGTCCTCAGAAATCTACCGGAGTTTAGAATTACAACCAAAGAAAGCGCAAGGTAGCGGACATCCGGCCGAAAAGAAGGACATACGGCGGAATTTCCGGCGGCAACGGAGCAATCCCGGAAGTGGAACATTGTGGACATAGACAATTGGAACCGTGACATCACATGATTTTTTTCTGAACTGTTTGTGTGCCAATTTTGGTAAAACCAAAAGGCTAATGTGACTGTATCTCTATGTAGATCTTGAGGGACATGCAGAGCAATTGAACCAACCAATGAGATTCTCTTACTGTAGGCCATATTGATAAGTTTTACATTAAACCTAATCTGAACACCCTTCTTCATGCCCACTGTTAATTATTAGTGTGAACTTTGGGTACAATTTAGGTATGCAAGGTAAGTACCTTGTTTTTAGTAGACTTGTTTTTCACACACTTATTCAAGTTACCTTTATTTCTGTGTTTTTAGCCTCTTTTTTTGGTACTACTACTACTTTTTTGGTATGAATCGAAATGTACCCATAGGACAGAGTTACGCAAACTATCATGTAATAAATATTGGAATGTGTGGCCAAATCGTAATCGTTTTTATTGAATCTTCATATAGTTTGAAATAAAAATCAACAAAAGTCCTTCTAGTAGGGCTGCCTGTGTTGAGTGGGCAAACATTTGAGAACTTTGGCTCCCGTTGCAGTTTGCATCATTGCACAGAAGTAGTGACACCATGGGGACCACGGAATTATGAAAACAACCGACTGTTCACACCTACATACGCCATGCACAACACACTTGCGTCATCCTTTCATTAACAAAAAAAGCAGTAGCAGCAGCGTTTGGAAAGGAGACAGGCTGCGGTGTTCGAGCCCCATGCCATGCAGGTGAAAATTTGCCAGTAAAAGATATGAGCACTCATTAACTTTAACAAGGCAACAACCCCCTACCCAGGGTCCCGCCCCTGCAACAGCGAGGGTGGGATTTTACTGGCTCGTTAATGTGACTGACAGCTCAACAAGCTCGGTCTGTTTGTCCGCTGCGATGCAACGGTGTCCATACTTCATAAATAGAATGACGACAGTTGCTTGGTAGTGCCAGTGGGTTGCTGGCTGCAGATATTACAGCATACAGGTTTGTGCCAGCTGGTTGGCTATAAGCTCTGTGGTCATTAGACATGCATAGCTCACTCTCTCCCTTCTATCATCCACCATGCTTTTTAACTACTGAAAAACTAACCAGTCAGCCCATGACATAGACAAACAGCTAATGAAGTTACATTCAAAGCATCATGCCAACCCGACCCTATTCTCTCATCTTTTCCACCACAACAATCACTTCTCAACAACATATTTGTTGGATGCATTGCAACCGTAACATTGTGGCACTAGAAAAAAAGGTGGTGACAGAAATCATAAGCGTTTATCACTTTTAGAGCATGCATGTAAACAGAAAGGTTCATGGGAATCTGCTTATTAAATGTCATTCTTGAGTGCAGAGTAATTGGCTTAATTGAATGTCCAACAATCAAAAGGCCACGGTATATGTCGTAATCTCCACTGTTGGCAATGTCTGTGCCAATCCTGCATGATTCAGCAGATCATTTTATAAGAGTTGAAACAAACACTATAGACACTCACTGACAGACCGTTCTCCCGGAAGACCCTTTGACATGTCATGTGTGGAGTATGATAATGAAAAATGATGGCTGAATTCCATTTAGCGACTCATACATATCTGGCTCACTGTCACACTATCATGGCTAACTGGGACACTTGACTTGAACAGAGCCATCGTTAATGGTACTAGAAAAACCTTTGCTTTTCCTACTATGACAAGTCAAAATGTCTGCTGTGACACACGCCTGTTGGATGATATTTGCATGGGTATCAAAATGCTGAAAGGATGTTCACAATTAACTACAGTAGGTTTGGCATATCAATAGTGTTCCCTTAGTTTCTTTTTCTTTCAAAGTTCTCCATAATAGAGATCGGAAAATGGCCTTCACAACAGCCAATGAACCACCTATAGGATACAATAGCCAGGGCTTCACATCTGGAAATCCCAATGCAATGTAACATAAAAGTTCTATATATCTTCTTTAATGATGCAAGTGGAGTAGGGATGTCAAGATGTGCACTCGTTGATTACATCCAATGTCATTGTTTCTGAATTATCTCTCTCTACAAAGGCTGTGCATACCATTTACTGTATACTATAGGTTAGGTTAGATATGAATTTGTTAGGGAAATAGAACAATTGGGTATGGTATGGTTAGGGTTAGGCAATGAAAATACTTGAGCTTTCACACATGCACTGCAACACTGAGGAGCTGTATGTGAGAATGCCATGTTCAATTCAGTTGGAGCAGGCAATAAATGGACATTACTCTGCCAGCTCCCTTAAACAAAGTCTGTGTAATGTCCAATTGAGCCCATGTGTGAATAGAGCAGAACACTATTTGGGAGAATTCACAGCGAGCGAGTGGGGATGTTAATGAGGATTCTATCATATTTAAGCTGGCGTGAAAACTGGAAGAATACAAACATCTGAGGGCAAAGAAGAAGAAGGGTCGTTTACACAAAGACAGCAATGAAAATGTCTCACTGGAGAGACGACGAGATTCGGAAACTTCTATTGGTAAGGGCTGACGCCGAAACGATCAGACAAATTCAAGGAACAGCAAAATACTTGATTGTTTATGACCAAATTATGAACCAGCTATATGACCACGGTCTAATCTGCTCCACCCATCACCAAAACCAAATGGGAGTATTTCTAAGTGAGTACACTTCTGACTAGAGATTTTTCTTCACAATACCGATTCTGATACCTATACTTGTGTATCGGCCGATACAGAGGGCTGATCCAATACAATCCCTGTATGGATGTGATATGATTGCTATCATTGCTGTGCGGCCTGCCTAAGGTTAAACTCACAAACAATGAATGCAATATTTTCTTCAGGGCTAAATTATGTGGTATCAGATCGGTGCATAAACTCCAGTACCTGCAGATACCAGCATTTTAGGCAGTATCGGAGGCTTTTCCAATACTGGTATCGGTATCGTAACATGACTCCTTCTGACACAGATCATCTTCTGTTGGGTGCTACATGTATGAAAGGGCAACTCCGGACAATGTCTGGAACTGATTCTCTGGAGACTGTCCGAAGTTCATTTGAGAAAATCGCTTTTGTTAAAAGTTTAGGAAAGATTGTGGTTACAGTGCCAATGCTAATTACAGGTCTATGATGGGATGCACAAACTACTTCCAGCATTTGCACTGAACATCGGTAGTGGACGTAAATCCTGCGGTGCGGTATCATCCAATATGAACAGAACTCCGTGTCCACGTGTCCATTTTGCGTCACTTTTTGTTTTGCTCTGGCATAAGAAGTCAAAGTCCCAATTCCTAATCCAGCATACAAATTGGGGGTGTGAATCTTCACTGGTGTCACAATTCAATTCTATTACGATTATCCTGTCAACGATTCGATGCGATATCACGATGCATCACGATGCGCCACCTCCTCAAATTTATAACATATTGCTACACATGGTTTTCATCAACAAATTCAAGCAGTAAGATATACATATGATCCCCTTTTTATTGTATCTGCTCTTAAAAAAGACACTTCCTGAATGTAGCGGAGTCTGAACACAAAAGGCAAAAACAAAAAAAGCAGCAAACGAAAAATGATCAACTAACATCAGTAGGCAATAATCAATTATGGTCACCGCATTGATGCAGAATCGTCCACGTCCACATCGCGGAATGATTAATTTCAACACCCCTAATAGAAATCCTTGATTGGCTTGACTGCTTTTCCAACTAGTTCAATCACAATCAATAAGCACAACACCAGAGCTGATGGGGGCTTCAATTCAGAGGTCTGGAATCAGGCTAAGTCAGAGCAGGTAGTTGGCATTTTATTTCTTGTCTCCCAAAAGGAGAGATGGGAGAGTTAGGAGGGACAAACAGGCAGACAGACAGATGGGCACCATGCTGTATCAGGTATGTCTACAAGAGAGATGGATGGATTACCAGGTACTACCGTGTCTTTTCAAGTCATTTAAAAAAAAGAAATGCTCCAGAGCGAGCATTAGCATAAATTACAAACTGTTCAGTCAACCATAGCTAAACGTGTAATACTCATGCTAAAAGTGCAGACAATCTTTTACTATGAAGTGCTTCGGAGCTAAGCATCCTTTAAGTTCATATACGTATCACAATGGTAGCCTATTTTTCCACTGCATGATGCCATTCTAGATGTTCATTATTGTTCATTATTGTACCTGCTTTGCATGAGCTGAGTTTATCATTACATATTTTCCTCAGTTTATTTCAATACGGCTGCATTGTTCCAACATAAACATAGTTCTGTATGGTTTCACAGTGTTTGCCATCTTTATCTCAACTTACACCAGTGAGGATTGGCTGCTTAAATATACTGTATATATATATGCACTCATTCACTGATTAAATCCTTACATGAGCTATTATCTCAAGCCTTAATATTTGATCAGATGTTCCCTCTCGTGATTCAGGTGTCAATGATTCCTTCCTGTGTGTCTGTCTGTCTCGCAGAGGAGGCCGATTGTCTCTTCAGTGCGCTGGTCTGAGGCCAGCTGGCAAACAGTTAAACAGCAGCAGTGGAGAAACAATCCTGGGGAGTATTAACTGATTCCAGATGACCTGACTGGCCCACCTGTGTGCGTGTGTGTGCATGCTTGTGCTCAGTGTACTGAGTAGCACCGCTGCTTGTTATCTCTTTTCACTGGAATTAGCCTGGTATTTTGTTACTCCTCTCTGGGGGTGTATGCTCATGTTTGTGTCTGATTGCATCCCTCTAAGATTAGTTGCTTGGTTGCTTTCATCTCTCCATTAACACACACACACACACACACACACACACACACACACACACACACACACACACACACACACACACAAAGAAGTAAAGTTATAAAGTGCCAAGCCACTGCGTACTAAAAAGAGAGAAAACATACAGTAGTGCTTAGCCTCTCATCTTATAATGAGCAATGCTGCACTAAAAAGATAAGCAGGTCAACGCTAGTCTGGATCAATGGAAGTACATTTCCAGGATAATTACCTGACAACATGGTCAATCACCTTTCACTCTCAATGTGTTGTCGTTCTCAAACTCCGTTCCCTTTGGAAAACAACAGCAAACTTCGGGCTAGCAAGCTACAAGCTGAAAATAGCGTAGTTTCGAAAACAAATTGGATTGTGCAATAAAGCAGGCCTGCTTGGTTCTTTCAGGGAATGATTGTAGAGATTTACAAAGAATATGTTTACGGTATTTACTATCTAACTGGGACGATTTGGGCACGATTGTGGCAGGCACGCTGTGGACAAGTACACACAGCGATACACTGGTAAGAGCAAATTCCGTTTAACCATGTATCCAGCTAATTTAAATAACTTACGTTACTGGAGACGATTATGGTTTAAAGAAATGCAAACAAGTCAGAGCGTTTATTTTCTCCTATCCCAGAATGTATGTGTGCTGTAGCTAGACCTTACTCCACAGCGGTGATAGGTCTGGCAATGTGAGACTAAGTTGTACCAAACAACAAAGTATACAGGGCAATATGTGTTTAATAGTTAAACATACTGTATGCAACATACCATAAGGCTTTGGCACACAACTCACTTCCCCTGGTCTCTTTACAGGGCACCCTACGGCCAGTTCCACGCACTGAGGGCAGTTTATGATGGTTGGGAAAACGCAGCCTTGGCACAGCACTCAACACGCTCCACACAGTTCAGTTACAACTGGGGAAGGGTGGCACAGACTGAACAAAGTGTAGGAGCTCGAGCTTGTTATACAAGTATATTTTTGCTTAGGAATGTGAATGTGAAATCAAGTGTGTTGAGTTTGAAGGTCCCAGTGTCGTCAGATACACTTTTACTGGCTTAAAGCAACAACATTCACAGCATTTTGTTGTCAGCAGGACAGGAAAACAGTAGGTTAAGGTTAGCTAAACATTAACTACAGCTCAGGTTAGCTGGAAATAGTTAGAGTGACTTCGCCAACAGGACCTGTTAAAACAAACATGCCTCTCCCTGTCTCCTGTACAAAGGTAATCACAGAATGTTGATTACAATAAAACAGCCCTCAGGGTTTTTCTGTGGAAGTTCCTTCCAGTCTGTGAAGGGGATTTATTGGCATGTGTGTGGTAAGTGGCAGTGGATGAGTAGTGCACAGACATACAGAAAGACACACACACACACACACACGCACACACACACACACACACTAGTGATGGGCGGCCAGATTATTTTTACAGAATCAATTCTTCTTGTTTATACATTTAAATGTATAGAACCTTTCAATATTTGATACTTGTTTTGCGAAATATGGCATTTCTCCATGACACTCTGTTATATGTATGTTTGCCAGCCAATGCTGCCCATCCAACAATGTATTACCAGTCATCATGTATATTTTACATTATTAAAGGTGCAGTAGGTAAGACTTATAAAACTAACTTCCTGTCATATTTGCTGAAACTCACCCTATGTTCCAGTAGAACTCATAGACAGTATATAGAAATGGACCCAGCGACCCCGCTGTTTTTGACGGAGACAAGTGAAGCCTCTTACCAGCACTTTTCCGGTGATGGTTGAGTGTTACTGAGCGTTACTGCGCAGCTGCAAACTTAGCTTCCCGCCGCCGATGTGACGTGAACAACGTCTCTGAATGTTGTAAGTCTTCTGGTAGCTGTGCCAAGAGAAATCTCAATCATTCCCAATCTATCAGAGACGGAGAGCGTAGGTATATGTAAGGAGATAACATAGGCACAGGCGAATTATTGCTAAATAAAATGCTAGTTAACATTAGTAATTAAACTAAACAGCTAATGTACATCGAAACTGCCTGCGAGCTTCTCCTGTACTATACGGTAATTCCTCTACAATGCGACAGTAAGTCGCGTGGTTATGACACAATCGTTAGCCTATTTTTATATAAACGTCTGCTACAGAGCCATAACGTGAGGTACAAGGTAATGGAGCCTTTCATACATTGTCGTGTTTCTTTAGAAATAAACGATGGACAAATCAAGTCTTTAAACGCTTCAGATGTAAAGTTATTGGCTATCAAAGTGACGCCAACATGAATGGCAGTCAATGGGATGCTAACGGGGGGTGATGGATAGGGGTTAGCAAAATGGCGCCATCGCGGCTTCGCTCTGAGGAGAGAAGCCTGCCCCCTTGGTAGAACTACATGAAGCAGGTAATTTAAAAAAAATCCAGCTCCTCTGGCACCACCTACAGCCTGTAGTGCGATTTGCAAAACTCCATCGTTCCCTGTTCAGATGCACCAATCAGGGCCAGAGGGGGGGGAGGGGGTGGTGTCTAACTGCGTGTCAATCACTGCTCATGCACATGCATTCATTCTCCCTTGTGGGGGGAGGGGCTTAGGGGACTGTTTTAGGCTTTAGCGGAAAGGGGGGAGGGACTGAGAAGTTGTCGATGTTCAAATTTTTTGACTAAGTCCTGGATCTTCGCAATCCTACCTACAGCACCTTTAAATAATGCATTGATACAGCATCGCACTTGTACGTTGGTAGGCTATGTAAGCTCAATACGATGTTACAGAAATGGGATTTGACTGCATTGATTTTCCGTTGTTTCTGGGCAAGTAGCAGACGTTCCAGTTCGAGAGAACGGTTCATTTTGCCTCGTTCAGTTAGTAGCTGGCAGGCTGTCTCCACTTGAGTCAGTCATTGGCGTCCTCGTTTGAGACAAAGATTCCCGCTCATTCATTGTTCGGCTTCCTATGTTTTGAGTGACTGCACCACCATAGTAGGCAGCGTGAGCAGTACCCAACATACCCTATAAAACAGTATGTGGGCAGTGTGAGTGGGAAAAGTCTGGGATTTATGAGCACTCGATACGTTCCACAGGCTGACACGGTATATACCAGACACTTAAAAGAGTTGTTCAAAAAAATGTGTTCACTCATTTTCACCCTTCACTAACGAACACACGTTATTCCTCCAAACGTTGTACTGGTTTTAAAAATCACTTTGACATTTCGTTGCAAATTTTAATTTGTCCAATACTTTGGTTCATGACCAAATACCTGAAAAACAAATGACTAGTGATTATTAGCTAATGCTAGCATGTACCATGCTAAACTAACATGGTAATCATGATAAGCAATATACCTGCTAAACATCAGAATGTAAGCATTGTCATATTAAGCCTTTTATCATGCTGATGTTAGCATTTAGCTCAAAGCACGGCTGTAGACTCTCAGCCTTGTGTCTTTATTGTTAATTGTTTATTGTCTAACTGCGTGTCAGTCACTGCTCATGCACACACATTCATTCTCCCTTGTGGGGGGAGGGGCTTAGGAGACCGTTTTAGGCTTTAGCGGAAAGGGAAGTTGAGAAGTTGTTGATGTTCAAATTTTTTGGCTAAGTCCTGGATCTTCGCAATCCTACCTACAACACCTTTAATCACAAGGCATGCCAAATGATGAGTTTTTGTTTTTTTTATCATTCTGATCTCATCTACAGAACGAAGCACATCCACTGTTGACATATTTATCTGTTTTCTTACATCTGTCCATGAAAGCACGGTGACTCATATGTCCCCTGTAGTGTACTGTAGCTCATCCCCAGGAACTACAACAACAGCGTGAGGGTTGACTGACCGGGTTAAATTATGTCATCCATCGTACATCTTAAAATACGATGTATGTGATTATTTACCAGGCTTTGTTACCATGCAGGCTTTTTGTTGTTTCTGTTCTGATGAACCCTTATACGCAACCGTTTCCTGTGTGGATGCTCACTGATGATATCATAGTCTGAGAGTTTATGGCTGATAAGCATTTCTAGGTGAGGAGGTAAATGTGTGTTTATGGACAGGTTGGGGGGGAAGAGTGATGCTGGCATGAGAATGAAAGGTAACACTGGGATTTGTTGTGTGACGTGAAGCAGTCAGACTAATAGGGTTGTGAACAAAGAGAAAAGGTTCAGAAGTATTTGGAAGGGAACATAGCTAAAAAAAGAAGGGTAATGGACCACACGCTTGTACATAAATGTTCACATCAGTACTTCAAAAGGTGGGGGTGATAAATCTACAAGTAAAAAGGGTAAGTGCATCGTCATGTGCCAGTCCAAGGGAAGTCAGGTTTTTTTATGAAGAATCTGGCCTGAAATAAAACTAACTCTTTGAGACAACAGCTACTTTCAGCCAAAAACATGTTCTGAACGCACCAATAATTCTTATGAAGCAAACAGTGATTTACCCAGATTTGGCGTTTGTGACAACTCTTGTGGTTAGCAATGATTTGGCAAAATACTTTAAAGAAACCTTAGTCCTCATCTATGAAGCCAAAACAATGACTTTAGTTTTTTAGGCATTAGGAATACAATTTTGTATTTAATCGTATAGCATTAAAATCAAAGCATTACCTGAAAAACATTAATAAGCATTAATAAACGTGTATCCCCCCCCCCCCAAAAAAGGATCTGACATGCAAAAAACATGGAAGGTTGTAGAAGATTTCAATTGTCCAATCATAGCTTAGCAACCTTCACTAGGCACAGCAGGCCTGTCCAGGTTCGGATTTCTCAACATGTTGTCGTGCATTGAGCTCTAGTAAGAGATATGCTCTGTATGTAAAACATTTGGATGGTGGGGTATTTTTATTTTCTCCAAAACCAAACATGCAAGAGCAGAAAACAAAGGGATGATTTAAAAAAGTGTTTGTCTTTTCTAAAGTAAGCTGCAAACTTTAGCATATCCAGCTAACTAGCTTTACCTAAAACCATTCTACTGTCTAATACTTTTAGATTCTACTAGCTATATTATAGGGAAGGTAGCAGCTCTGTCCTGCTCTTTAATAGGATTTGACAAAGTTTGCAGCCTTTAAAGTGGAACTACTGTGCTTTTCTGTATTTCCTTTAAAGTGCTCATATTATGCTTTTTGGCTTTTCCCCTTTCCTTTATTGTGTTATATATCTTTTTTTGCACGTTATAAGTTTACAAAGTGTAAAAGCCCAAAGTCCCCCCCCAAAGAGACTTACCTTCTTCAACAGAAAACACTGTTCACAAACTGCTCCAAACAGCTCTGTTGTAGTCCAGCCTTTACTTCTGTGACGTGAACACACGTGACTTTGTAACACACGTTATAATGCTCGCCTAGCTGCTAGCGTGGCACTCCCTCAGACTAGCTAGCAGTACTTACTGTGCATGTGCGACTCCCAACAAAGATGGTACAGAAGTGAGATGCTCATTGTCTGTAGTTAAAACAGAGAGCTCAACATATAGGGTGAAAAGAGGAGCTGGAGGAATGTGCAGTACAACAAATATATGGTGTTTTCTGAAAATTACACTATATAAACCTATTCTGGTACAACCTCTAAATACAATTATGAACCTGAAAATGAGCATAATATGAGCACTTTAATATCTATAATGTCATAATGTTGGATTTTCATGTTAAACGTCAAATAATGAGGAAATGTATTTCAGAGTTGAGATAAAACTTTCAGATTTCCAACTGTTCTCCGGTTCCACCAGTTTTTTCTACTCTCGGCTAAGTGTTACGCAACTCTAAGCCGTTGCGTAACACTTAGTCATCTGCTCCAGCCAGACATTGTCGCATATAGCTGCATGCTAACGGCAGTAAAAGATGCAATCTTGGCTGCCAATGTTGTTAAATTCTTCCAAATTCCGGGTCGCATTACTCCTGAAACATTTCCAGTTATGTAGTATTTGGTTTAGAAGCCTTTATCAGTGATTTTTGACGGTAGAAAGTGCTGATATATTCTATTAGTGTCCACTGCTAACAAGAGTAGCTGCATGCTAAAGCCAGATACCTGTTATCTTGGGGGCCAATGTTGATCATTTCTCCCCAATTTCGAGTCACAATACTGCTGGAACTTGTCCGGTTGTGTGGTATTTGGTTTAGAATCCTTTATTGGTGATTTTTCTCAGGCTTCGGAGTGAAACAACACAGTAGAGAATCAGAGACTCGCTGACATGTGCTGGCCAATCAGAGCAGGCTGGGCTTTTTCAGGAAGGGGGCTTAAAGAGACAGGCGCTCCTACAGAGTGTCTCAGACAGAGGGGGAATGCAGGTGCAGCAGCCATGGGCAGTATGAGAAAAATAGTGTTTTTTGAACATTAAAGCATGTCAACATGTTCAAGTAGAATCACAAAATACAAGTATGACCCTTAAAATGCTATATAATAGGTCCACTTTAACAAGTATTCATGCAAAGCACCCAAAACGAATATTTATCATATTTATAATACTGGGACTCACTAGCTCTACACTGCAATTACAGAACCATCCAGTTCCTTCAATGATCAACAACTGGGACATTAAGCTTTAGTCTTAGGCTTTTAGCACAATATCACATATGTAGCTATCGCGTATATATTTAAGACTCTTTTACATGGTTGTCCTTTCAAAATGAGTCTGCATAAAAGACTAAAAAGCCAGCTGGAGACTGTGTTTTTAACATAGTGTTATCTCAATTAGCTAGTTAGGCAGCTAGCTATAGCTGATTCAATTTACTAGAGACAGGTGTAAGCCAAAATTGATAGAAATTAGTTTCAAATCTTGAAAATGAAAAGGTTCATGTAATATTGTTATTCTTTGTATCTTTAAATCATGTAATGCAGTGTTTTACATTGTCAGGGTGCTGCCTCTGTTCTGCCAGCTCCTTAATTAGGTAATTGCATTCAGGTGTGAAACAGACTCTAATTAGACCAGCTGTTTGCTCTAGTGATTTAGTTACAGTACCTCACACTTAAAGTATTTTCCAAGCTTTTTTTTTGACAGCAGTGAACTCCCTTTATTATATTGTTTAAAAAAATGTAAGATTATTTTTTGGGGGGCTTTTCCCCTTCTTTCGATAGTAGATAGACAGGAAAGAGGGAGAGTAAGAGAGGGGATGACACGCAGCAAAGGGCAGCTGCAAAAGACTCAGCCTACATGGGGCGCACGCTCTTACTGGGTGAGCTAGAGGCCACCCCAATTATAATGGACCTTTTTCACGGCAGGCATTTTGACTTGTCATAGTAGGAAAAGCACAGCTGACATTGATAACCTTAACGATGGCTCAATCCCATCAAGTGTCCCAGTAGCTATTTAAGTGAGTCAGCATGCACAATACCAGGGCCTCTCCTCATTAATGGTTTTGAATACACCTGTGCTTTTCCTACTATGACATGTCGACATGTCTGCTGTGAAAAAGGTCTATATAACTTAACCAGAAAGACCTTGTAGTCTAGGAGGTGAGCGTGGGCGGGCTAACCATTTGAGCAGGACGACTAAAAGGTAACAGCTGTTGCTGGATACAAACTGTCCCAAGCCGATGAAGAATGTGTTTACAGCTAACTCATTTCCTTGTTCTGCATAGCTGTGTGACATTTGATGCCACTGAAACATCCTTCACAGGGCAAAGACAGGCTCCACAACAACAGGTCTAATAGATTTAAATGGCTCATTATGTACCTGCGGTGAGCTGGGGACTGACAGGCAACAGGCGGGACGATGAGATACGAGGGGCATCTCTTGTCATCTCTCTTCATGTGAACTTCAAATGTAATGGCTCAGAAACACAACGAACTTGAACCCAAAACCTATTTCACTGATCTGATGCTGAAGAGTGCTTTAACATTGAGTAAGTGCTGATTTCAGAATCCAATCTGATACTTTTATTTAACTAAATGCTGAGTCGTTTGTTCAAGCAAATTGCGACTTATATCCACGTTTATATGGTGGCGGTAGTAATTATGACGGAAGCACATCAAAGTACAAGGGTCAACCAAACACAGGACGTTCCCCCAGGAGGCCAGGGTCCGTGTCCCATTTGAGAATAAAAGTAAAGGGCAAGTTTTTTTGTTTTCTTCATGGAACAAACGGAACCACATCCCGTACTGCGTCACACGCGTAATCGGAAGTGAAGTAACTTAACTGATGTACTGATTTTAACCCCTTTTCCATATGCAACCATGTAGTTTTTGTGCCTAATTTAACTGCGACCGTTTCATAACGTATTTAAAAGCGTAATCGTTCTCTGGTTTAGATATGAGGACTAAAAAAAACTCTCCTGGGTTGCATTTCCTGCCACCTCTAGGGGAATTTATTCATGAAAGTCTCACTGCAACAGAAGGAGCGACGGAGAAACAAAACAATGAGACAGACACTATAAAAAAAACAACAACCCTACTGTCTGTAACAAGCTAACAGCCCATGACAGCTTTTGTGTGAGACAGTCAGTCAGTCACTCAAGCAGAGCAGTCAGAACATTAACATTAACCCTGCAGAAGAAACCTGTGGGTGGAAGGCTAGCATTCTCTACGGCTATGTACGGCATACATTAACCAATGATCTCATTCACTGTATTTTTATCACGGAGGGAGAGAGGAAATGATTAGCCTATTTAAGGGCTCTGCCACGGGCATGCACACAGGCATTAATATTGTATAAAACTCGTGTGTACAGTGGTAGCAGCTGACCTTTTTTTCACACAAGACATTTTGACTTGTCATAACAGGAAAAGCACAGGTGTGACTGATAACATGAGCAATAGCTGCATTCCATTTAAGTGTAACAGTTTTAGGGCCGTGCTAGTATGCGTGCTTCCTCCCTGGGAGACTTGCACGTAATGGAGTCATTACTTTAGTTGAGATTCTTTTTTTTTTTATTTATCTTGAACAATCGGCATACTTTAAAGGAGAAACAAAAATAAAAAATAAAAAATAAATTTATAGATAAAACACAATCATATACAAATCAATCCGATTCCATGAAAAAGGATGAGTTTGAGAAGGAGCAGGCGGAAGCATAATGCTCATAAAGTCCTGCCCCTAATGTACAACATCATATTATTACAGGGGGAAAAAACAAATGGCTATGCATATACACCATACAAAAATTGTCAAAGTCATACGATAACTTACAATAATAAACAACATACAGGCTATGCCCTGGGTGTACACCCCCGTGCTTTCTCTGCTTTAACAGAAATGTCACTTTCAGAGCTGTTTAGAGCTGCAAAGATGAATCCATTAGTTGTCAACAATTAAATTAATCAGCAACTATTTTGATGATCGATTAATTGGTTTGAGTCAATTAAAAAATAAAAAATAAACAATTCTCCTTAAATGTGAATATGTTCTAGTTTCCACTCTCCTCTGTGACAGTGAACTGAATATCTTTGAGTTGGACAGCGCAAGACATTTGAGGACGTCATATTGGGCTTTGGTAAACACTGAACAACTATGCAGCTTAATTCACCTTAACTGAACAGCTTCGGAGTCATTGGAATGGTTATATGACTTTTTACGGGTTGAATGGTTGGTCGTCTCGCTCCCCCCCCCCCTAGCGCCTGTGAGAGGAAAAAAAACACCCGTGCAACTTTCGGCCGGCGAAGTACAGAATTGCTTCACGGCACTGCACACACACGCCCATTCAGGAACCGGCTAACAAGGTAGCGATGGAGTTTTTTCACACTATCGTCACGTCTGAGCCGGCAAAAAAGAAGCAGAAAGCTAGGAAAGCATTGTCGGAGGAACAGAGGAAGAGGAAACGGCAGACTGACCGAGCGAGGAGTCAGACACGAGTAAACATAGGAGCTGCCAGATATCTACTCCGAAGCTGTAGGGGGAGCTCTATAGAGAAACCTGCCAGCAAAAAAGGGAGAAAACAGAGAAGAAATGGCCAAGCGCCCCTTTAATCCATTAGTTGTCAAGAATTAAATTAATCGCCAACTGTTTTGATGATCGATTAATTGGTTTGAGTCCATTTTTATGATAAAAAAAAAAGAAAATTCTTCTTAAATGTGAATATGTTCTAGTTTCTTCACTCCTCTGTGACAGTAAACTGAATATCTTTGAGTTGGACAATGCAAGTCATTTAAGGACGTCATATTAGGCTTTGGGGAAACACTGAACAACATTTGAACATTTTCTGACATTTTAAAGCCCGTTCAACTGATTGATTAATCGAGAAAACAGAAATAAAACGTATATCTTCCAAACATTTCCTCATGAGAACCAAGCAAACACTCAGCAGTATTTCACCTGCAGTTAAAAAAAAACAACTTTAATAACAAGTACAAGCCTGACATTTCAACCCTGGCAGACAGCTCCCATCACTCTCGCCCACAGCTGGACCACCCCTGGATAACCTTTAGGTGAAAGGTCAACCTCCCGGGGTCAAGTCTTACATTAATGTTCCTCTTGACACACACTTACATGCACAAAAACACTTCCTCATACGCATGCACGGACACAAGTACACACACACTCCGGAGGGTCCAGGTGAGCTGTGATCCCAAACATTACGCGCTGAACCCTGTTCCCTCCCTCGAGACCTTTACCCCACACATCTTTGTTTTTGCTCTTTTTCTTCTTCTTCTGAAATCTTGTTCCTGATGTCTCACCATGTGAATCATGATCCTCTTTTACAAGAGTCTTTTTACGTCTTTTTCCATTCATGCCATTTTGTGACCTATCCACCTATCCACAAAAACAATGCGTTTTAACCAAGCCACCAGGAAGTGAGGCGGGCTAGTGCTCATATTATGCTTTTTGGCTTTTTCCCTTTCCTTTATTGTGTTATATATCTTTTTTTTTGTGTATGTTATAGGTTTACAAAGTGTAAAAGCCCAAAGTCCTTACCATCTCCAACAGAAGACACTGTTCACAAACTGCTCCAAACAGCTCTGTTGTAGTCCAGCCTTTACTTCAGAGACAAACGTGCATCACTATGTAGTCTAACACATGTTATAATGCTCGCCTAGCTGCTCTGCTTCTGACTGGCTAGTAGTCCTTACCTAGCTACTGCGCATGCGTGACTCCCAACAAAGATGGTACAGAAGTCAGATGTCTCACTGTAGCTAAAACAGAGAGCTCAACACACAGGGTGAAAAGAGGAGCTGCAGCAATGTGCAGTACAACTAAAATATGGTGTTTTCTGAAAATTAAACCATGTAAACCTATTCTGATATAACCTCTAAATACAATTATGAACCTGAAAATGAGCATAATATAAGCAACTTTAAAGCCAATTTGAGATATCGGCCAAACAGTGGAATACCAACTTCCGTGTCCGTCACATGATGCCATGGGGCCCAAAAAGACTTTTTTCCAAAGAGACGTCTGTCTATCAGTGGATACTAGTTTTTGATTGCACAATCTCAGGAAATGACTATCAGAATTTGATCCATTCGGTCCGATAACATTTGGAAACTCTAGAAGAGCCGCATCATTACATAATTGTATCCCCATTCAAGTTAGCTGAGTGCTAGTCTACAGTATATCCATGACGTTCCACTTCCGGGATTGGTCCGTTGCCGTCGGAAATTCCGCCGGATTTCCTTCCATTTTGTTTGTGTTGGAATTTTAAACTCCGGTAGATTTCTGAGGACTATGGTTAACTGCTCCTCAGATCTCTGCAGGGTAAATCCAGACAGCTAGCTAGACTATCTGTCCAATCGGAGTTTTCTGTTGCTCGACTAAATCAACTTTTGAACGTACACATGTTCCACCAAAACAAGTTCCTTCCCGAGGCTATTTTTGCAGCGGCACCACGGCTTTTCCCGGTGCTTAGTGACAACCATGACTAATCGACCGTGATGATTGTGATTGGTTTAAAGAAATGCCAATAAACCAGAGCATGTTTTTCTCCCACGAATGCTGTGTGGACTAGCCAGACCCTCCTCGCTGTGGAGGAAGGTCTGGCAATGCGAGACTAGTTGAGTGCTAAACCGGAAGTAGCCGGCTCGGCTGGCGGAGGTCTCTAGTGCGCCTGCTCTATGGGAAGAAAGCAGCGGCAAGCATCTGTATAATTGTATACGTGGAGGTTGAACTTTTCTTGGCATCATGCATCACTGAGCAACTCTGAGCAACTGGGAATGAACGGGGCTCCGCCTCAAACGCCGTATCTATGGTTTTCACCCAAAGCACAAACAGAAACCTTTTTAGAGTTTCCCTGTACTATACATCAGCCCATTGCACATTCTGCACTCAACCCATTCAGCCTCTTTTTTCCCTTTATTATGCCACAGTTACTTTGTATGTTAGTATTTGTCTTCTGTATGTTTTGTTCGTTTCATATTTGTTTGTTTATGTTTGCAACATTCACCAAGGCAAATTCCACGTACGTGTAGTTATTGTTGCAACCTGATTTGGATTTTACAGATCCCGGTGACATTTTCCTTCACATTGGCCATATTTCTTGTATAGTAAATCATGTAAAAGTCAAACTGCAAAATCTTTACTGACAGTTAAAATAACAATGCAGAGCGAGATCTCAATCAAGAGCTGACTTTCTGTTATGAACCGGTTTGGAAATCTCGCTTATTTAGCATTTGCATATGATCGCTTTTACAACAATGAAATGCCGCTGTATCGCCATACTGACATGGCTGCGGTGCAGGGGAGTTTATTTTCTCAAACCCTGATGCCAGCGCCCTTACTGTGTATTTGATTATTCAACAAGAAAAAGCCACAAGCCAAACGTCTGTGTTTGGCTGGATTTAAAACTTGAAACATTGAGGTTTGGGAATAAGACAAGACTTCAAAATCAAGACGGAGATAAATGAAATTAAAGGCACAGGTCAAAAATAAAACGAGACAACAGGCCCAGTGTTGCAGTATCGCTCCTGTCAGCTGTCTATTTTTCCTGACTGAGTTAACAAAAATGCATCACTGATTTCAACTGGCCCGAGACGCGATAATAATATGATAAGGCTTGAAAAGGAGGGTGTGGGGGGGGGGGGGGGCAGTAGTGGAAATAACTGAGAAAAATGGTCAGAGGAGGATGTAACATTGAAAGATCCTGTTGATCTTTATCTCCCGTTTGTAATGAGCTCCTCCCGGGTCGGGTTACAGCACCAGAAGGACAGTTTGAGCACTGTGCCAGCGGCGGAGCGTGTTGGCTTGCTTTCAGCATGGTTCAGCCGGTCGGCCTAAACCCCTTTACTTTGAAAGTAATTAAAGAGATATCCCCTTTTCTTCTTTATTACAAACATGGTCACTGCCCTGGGATGAGGTGTGCGTGCGTGCGTGCGTGCGTGCGTGCGTGCGTGCGTGCGTGCGTGCGTGCGTGCGTGCGTGCGTGCGTGCGTGCGTGCGTAATCCACATACAAAGAAATCCGATGCGAGTTCTGTGTCAACTTTTTGCAACCTACCCAGAATGGTTACATCGTTTCTCGTGCCATCGTATCATTTTGTTTGGGTTTCATAATGCGCAGCATCCTTCTTTCTTTTCCCCCCCCCCACCGTCAAGCGCTACTTTTTATATTATACTTTGTTCGATTGTATTGCATATTTCATGGTTTTATTCATTCATTTTTTCCCCCATACAAAATATTTCACACATTTTCTGTGTGCGTAGCATGAAGGGAGCTACTGCAGCATTTCATTGCGCAATCCTGCAATATCCTGTATAATGACAATCAATCTTAATCTAGAACATCATACTGTTACAGTACATTAGTATCATAATAATGCATTACCAGTGATGTATCAGTCATGAAAACAAAGAATTGTAACTGGATAGAATCCATAACGTTTGCCTGCCAAGTAACAAATTATTTAAAATAAGTATCATCCTAGGCATTCTTTAATGCATATATATATATATATATATATATATATATATATATATATATATATATATATATATATATATATATATATATATATATATATATGTATGTATGTATGTATGTATGTATGTATGTATGTACGTATGTGTGTGTGTGAGAGACAGAAAGGTGTGTCAGATGTTTGTTGGGTGACTATACAGATGTCTTTTAATGTTATCCGTTGACTGGTGGAGCAGACGATGCAAGAACATTTACCGTGTGAACAGACAATCACGTTTATCTAATCTTATCTTATCTTAGTCCAACAGCACTCAGAGAGTCCAAATCCTCTGCTTCTCCTCTGCTCTGTGTCCAGTGGCACAGTGATACCACTGTTAGGAAGGTCACTCGAAGAGCTTCCGCTTTAATTGGAAAGAGGGCAGAACACCTCAGTGCCAGTGAGCAGAACAGGACAGAGATTATTGGTTTTAACCCGGGAGTCCTTCCGCCCACGGCCCCTTTAGAAACGAGTAACCCCACACCTGAGCCTGACCCTGGGCAGAGACACGAAGCGAGACGGTTAAAAAAAAAAAAAAAAAAAAAAAAACTGGAAAATTAGCAAGAGAAACACTATCTCCTCCCTTACAAGCGTCTGATAATCCTATACATGTGCTGCCTTCCAGAGACATCATCATGGGGGTGATGGGGGTGGGAGGTTGGGGGTGAGGGAGAAACAAAAGTCATGGGGAATAAAAAAGAAGGAATAAAAGAAAAACCAAAAGAAATAAATGGAGACATAAAAACCTGATTTTGTGCACGTGTGGTTGTGTGTGTGTGTGTGTAAAACCGCACGCCTGGGACCTGCTGCTCTGATTGCTATGCAGGAATGAATCTGAAACAAAAAAACACACACTGGATGATGTGGTTTAATCGTCTATTAAACTTTTTAATTAGAGGCTTTTAAAAAAAAATGAAAAAAAAATTGGACGGAGTCACTGAGACTTTAAGAAACACACACAACCTGATGTAGCTACCACTGTCTACTGTACTGTACTTACATTTTATTTTTTATTAAATTTGAGGTACTGCTACTATACTATACTTTTCCTGACAATATCTACTTCTACTCTGCTACATTTCAGAGAGAAATATTGTACTTTTTACTCTTTCACTTGTAGATCAGGAAGGGAGAAATACCACGCACGGCGATTAGCTTCGGAGCGAGTAGCGACTCTAGAGTCATAGTGAGAGAAACAAAGCGTCTCCCCTGTTCTTTCTGACCACGGTGGGAAACCTGGAGCAGGAAAAGTTAACCCTCTACTTGATTTTACGTTATTTATGGAGAAGGACAACCAGGAAATGAGTCGGGGGAAACCATAGTCGCTATGACGACCAGCCACGCTCGCCTCAGGTATGAGGCAGTACTATCTGCAATTATGTGACAGATTATTAGCTCCAAGTGAGAATGTTAGTGTGAAATTGAACACTACGTATGTGCCGATGTTGTTTTCAATAAAAAAAAAAACATTTGCAGAAAGCAAGCCGATCCACTTTTCCATGTTGATAAGAGCATTAAAATGAGAAAAAAATAATGGGACAAAAAGAAATCAAGGGTTATTTAGAATAGATAAAAATGTGCGATTAATTGTAATTAATCGTGTGTTAACTATGACATTAATGCGATTAATCGCGATTAAATATTTTAATCGTTTGACAGCACTAGTAAAAACAGATAAATATAACGAGTAACTACAAGAATATCCTACATATTATAGTTGCATTGGTACTTAGACTAAATCATTCAAAACATGATCACTATAAAGTCTACTGCTCCAGATATTTCCTCCATATTTCCTTTTTTCTGTTTGTAGTAATATCAGCTAAATAGTTTGTAATAAAAAGCACTGGGTGGTCAACATGGTCAAATATATAACAATAACAATAATCAGGCAAGGAAAAGACTGCAAGAGGCCGCATCAAACCAAGGATTGAGACTGATAAAAATAGTTGACTTAAAGTGGCATTGTGGATGTTTTGACCAGCTCGGAAACATATTAACATCAGGGAATAGTCCGTGCCAAAATATGCAGAGGAGTGAAACCTAATAACTCAAGGCCTCTCTGCTGTTTACATACAGTCGCTGCTTTCATTGGGATTGTGGTCATTTGTGATGCGCAAATACACAGGCTTTCCCACTGGACGGGCACTGTGGCCTGTCTCTAATCTGTGAAACTGGTGGGAAGTCACAATGGGTCAATATTTGTCAGTACTGGGAGGCAGCGATCAATACGGACGGCTGTTTTCACACAGATGATAAGGAGCTCAGTTAAATCTGAGCGTTGAGGGGTTTTAGATAAGCAGAGTTAGAAGACATGATAAATTCTGTCTGTACATTTTAACCTGAACTCATTTGTTGCTATTTCCTGTTGCTCTGGTGTTCAAAACATCTGGTCGAAGGACTACATTTGAAAATGAAAATGAGCCGGCTGGCTAACACTCGCACATTTACAGAAATGTTAAGCAATGTGCGTTGTCCTTATGAATAAAATAAATGAAAATGAAAACATAGACCAAATACTTATATATTCCTGTATATATTAACAACAAGGACTGACTGCCACCTCCAGAAACAAAGCTAAATTCACCAAAATATAAGGTTATTCAGTTACACTTTACTTGAAGGTGTCTACATAAGAGTGGGTGGTGATGGCGCAGTGGTTAGAACACATGCCTTTGGTGTGGGATGCCTCTGGGTTCGATTCCCACCATGATCCATCAACCAATGTGTCCCTATAGACACTTAAGACACTTAACCCCTAGTTGCTCCAGAGGCGTGTGACCTCTGATATATAGCAATTGTAAGTCTTTGGATAAAAGCGTCAGCTAAATGACATGTAATGTCATGAACGTGTCATAAACATTATAAACAAGTCATAAACGTTTATGACATAACGCTTATGTCAGCAAGTGTCATTCGGTATTTGTCGTGACAAGTTAGGGTTGGGGTTATGGTTAGGGTTCATGTGTTCATGACAGTGTCATGTGTTCATGACAGTGTCATGTCACCCTTATGTAGATACCTTCAAGTAAGTGTTATTTAGTGCTATTTTTGGTTGAATCATCGACCTGCTGAGTTGGTAAAAGTACAGACTTGCTGACTAGTCATCATGACATTGTTACTCATAAATTGGTTCCAAATCCAGATTATCAACCAGGAAAACATGGGCCTCTGACCCAGGCCCGGCACCCACAGGCACCCCTAAACGCCTCAGGCTTACTGGGTATCAGTGGATTTAGTTTTGTGCCACTCAAGTACATGAGAACTAAGACGTGTTGCGTATTATAACCTAATGGTGTGTCTCTGTCTTGTAGAGCAGTGGATGTCATAGCAAGATATGCTACATATCAGTCTTCAGCACAGTCTTGAGCGAACGAAAAAAATAAACATAAAAAAATCCACCTGTGATGTATTTTTAAAAACGTTGTGAACCACTGTTCTAGAGGACCCCTGTTGTTACAATCTTGTTTGGAGATCTTAATTATTATTTTGGTTTAAATTGTGTTTACATGCTATGCAAATTTGTGTTTCATTGAATTACCATCTGGGAGTAAGTAGTTTTATTCCAGCATAGGTGTACTGCTGTGTTTCTGGGTCTCTGGGCTAAACAACAGGAAACCGTGTGGAGTCTGCTGCCAGGTTATAATCGTTAACGAAAACGAACGAAATAACGAAAACTAGGTGGGAAAAAACATTTTCGTTAACTGAAGTAAAAATAAAAACGAGGCTTTACTAAAAAAAACATAATTAACTAAAATTATAATGTCTGTTTGCAAAACTAACTAAAATAAAATAAAATAAAGTAAATGCACTTAGCTTTCATCGTTGTCAATGTCCTCCATAGAGCAAATAACGTCATATCTTTCAGAGTTGACATTTCCGACCATAGACCTGTTTTAGACAGTCTATGCCGTAGACATATACAGTTTCAGACTGGGAACCCAGAATTTCCGACATTCCATGTCCAATTGAACACAACGTGTCCGTGCCCCTCGCCTGGCATCCTGGCAGTACCGAAAGTCGGAAGAAAGCGGCAGAGTCCTATTTGATTATGACTGTGTCAGATAAAAGCGAGTGCCTTGCAGTGCAAGGTGGTAAAATATGTGGACAATTTAATAAAGAATTAGAAAATACATTTGAGAAGCGCGCACAAGGAGGCTAACCTAGCTTATTTTATATTACTTTCCCTGAAACAGAAGCTAACCCCAGTACATGGCGTGGATGTATGGGTACAGGGCCAGGCAGCATGACGGGGACAACAGAGACAGAGAACACTACAGGAGGGCTTTCACCGACGACCCGATAGCTGCTGGTTAGTAACTACGCAGGAACACCAAAAGCGGGAGGGAGCGTGGGTTAATATGTGTATTGATGCTGGGATGTCTACACAACTGTGTGAGTCGATTAGCACTTTACTCAAAACCAAAGTTCAAGACACCTGTTGATGTCTGTCTTCTTTAGTCTGCTGGCTGTTTAGGTTTTTTCCTGGAACACGTCACTTACACATTTCATACTTACTGCGGCATCTTGTGTAGAGACGTAAAATGCTCCTGTGGGTCGTATTTACTGCCAACAGTAGGGGCGCTAATGTATGAAATGCTCCTGTGGGTCATATTAGAGGGTAGGAATAAACAACATATATTGTTTGGAGTACTTGTTAAAGCAAAACTGCCACTTTCAGAGGCAAAGTGCAGCGCAGTTATAAAGTTCTGGCGGTTGCGCCTTGAAATAACAGCAACGAGGTCAAGGTTGAAAAATGAAGAACTTGGAGCGCAGCGCTCGTCTGCAGTTTCAAGCGATGCTCCACGCTGAGGGCAGTGCTTCCTCTGAGTTGTCTCCACCATAAGAAAACAATAGGAATAGGAAAACACAGCCAGCGCAGAGCCATTTTACCGCGGATCAGGTGTAAGCAGTTTTAGGCTACAGCAGAGACAGGTGCATGCCGGTGTTCTAAAAACAACAGTCAATCAATCAATGATTGTGTGACCTCCACAGTTCATAGAGGCAATCAACATACTTAAGAGCCCTGAGTGCCTGATTGCCATATTTCTCATAACAAAATATAGGACTTTTCTGAGTCATATATCTCAGTCAAATCGGACCTGACACTGACATGATACACAATCAGGATCCAAGGATATAACTATTTTCGATGTCCATGAGTAATTAGTGACGAATAATTGTCAATAAATTTGACGCTCATCTTAATTCCAGAACTTGCCTGACAATCATTACCTTTTTAAGTTTTCTTCAGTATCAAAGTAATCCAGTGATAACTGTCTGTACATCCATGGCTACATTGTACACAGGAACTGCTAAAAGCTAATTCGGCATTACTGTAATGGTGCCAATTTGCAAAAAATTGTGAACAAATACAGGATAAAAAACACAGAGCTCAAGATGTAGCTCAAAGTGTAACACTGCATATATGACGTATATGAAACATTATAATTCCTGCTAACATCTCCCAAGGCATTATGGGAACCGTAGTTCTAGACTAGCACACGTTGGAGCTAACCTGGAAGAACCTGAAGAAAACCCACACAGACACGGGGAGAAGAAACTCCACCCTAAGTGCTACATCCAGAGAAACACACAGGACCGTATTGCTGTGAGGCGACAGTGCTAACCACTGAGCCTACGTGCCAACCTTTACTGATGTCACCTTCCAGGACTTGTGGGGACAACAGTTTCCTCCAACTGCCACTTGGCCGTCGCATTTTACCTTCAGCACAATAAGAAAACAGAATGAACAGCAACTCCAGTCGCAGTAACCAGGAGACAGAAACATTTACAACCCCCGTTGGATTTCCTCTAAGTCTCTCATCCCTCTGTTCATCCTCTGCATACACCCATAGTCATGTGTGTGTGGAGGTCATACTTAGACACCTATTCCCATTTACACACATCAGCGAGAAACACCCATAGTGTACACATATATACACACACACACACACACACACACACACACACACACACACACACACACACACACACACACACACACACACACACACACACACACACACACACACACACACACACACACACACACACCTCATAAAAGGTCACACCACAAAACACTGCGCTGTGCTGAGTCATCACCAAAAATGGAAAGTTTTAATCTTTTCAGTCTTTATGGTTGTTTCAGTCTTTTGGTTGTTTTTTTTCTCAACACGAAGAACAAACTGAAAAATAGGAAGAAAAAACAGCCATAAAAACCGACCCATTTGTCATAATTTCCCGCTGCCGGTAGCTGTGGACAGAATGACAAAGTGGTGCCAGTAGCTGGGGACGTGATGGTGCATCTTAAACAGGGGAGTGACACCCGAGGAGGTGTGGCAACGGCGCAGCCCAAAACAGGGCTCGGGTCTGGGACTGGAGGGACTGAGGTAGCCCCTGATATGAAGCGTATAGCGTGGACGTGGAGGTGATAGATGGAGCTGGAAGCAGGATATCTGGGTAGTGTTGAGGCTGTGTGTGTGTGTGTGTGTGTGTGTGTGTGTGTGTGTGTGTGTGTGTGTGTGTGTGTGTGTGTGTGTGTGTGTGCTTGTGTCTGGTCAGTGTAGAGGGACCTGTAATGCTGTTGGTCTGGCTGGACCCGTGACTGTAGGACACAAGCCATTCGTTACACAGAGACAGTTACACACCAGGCTAAATGAGGCTTGTCCAACAGTCTGGCTGAAGGTGTGTGTGAGGGTGTGTTTAGGTGTGTCGTCAGAGTCTTAGTGTGGTGTTTAGTCCGCGTGTAAAATGTTTGTGTATGTGTGCGTGCAGAAGCAATTACACATAGAGAGCATAATGTCTGTGTGTGTTTCTGTGTGTCTCCAGTGTGCCATGTCGCCACACTCGTAAAAGCCATCACAAACGGACGCTAACCTCAAAACCTGCGCGACCCAAAAAAAAAAAAAACGTCTTTTGATGTGAGAGGAATCAGAATTGAGCTTATTACTTTTTCCACAATGAGAAAATTGTTTGTGTGACACTCCTAATTCTAATGCTTGTGCATGGCTCGCGCTTTTATTTGGAAATTTCACTGGCTGTCCTCTTTACTCCTCTCAACACGCTGGGTCTGCTCACTGTTTCTGAGCTGCATTTTCCAGCAAAAGGCAATACGTTTGACATAATTGACAACAAACAGAGGATAAGCACATTAAGTAAACCAGCTAAAGACAAACATTGACAAATGAGCTTTCTTTTGGATGAGAGCAAGGACATTAAAAATACGCCTGTGTGGACCTGGCTTTATTGCCGCTTTGGGCTATGAACAAATGAACTTGAATTGATTATCTCACAAAGAAAAAAGAAAAAGCCGCCGATGTTGCAAGCAACGGCTCTTTTTCTTCAGCGCCCAACCATTTCTCTTCTCTCAGTATTTGCTTTCCTGAAATTGTTATTTACAGAAGGAAGACTCGGCACGTACGATCATTTTCAGAGACGCTCGGCTTCACGCTCAGGCAGTTACACATCACAGTTGGGAGCTGCCATTTCAATTGCAGTCTACCACTAATGGCTAGCTCTTTTGGAGAAACTGGAACCCCCCCGATGGAAGAATATGATGGAAGTTAGGTTCTAGTGGCCTTGTCCTGCACAAACTTTCACAGCCAGCGTGGGAAATGTACAACTGATCATCCGATCGCTGGCTTTGTTTGAACCCGAGGCTCAATCAGTAGCTTCTAATAAAAGTATTTCAGTATAAGTGGTGTGGGGTAAACAGATACTGTTGAGAAGATTAAATTCAATCCGGATTGTCCAGTCGGAAGGATTCACCCAGGGACCAATTCCAATGTCCCCCTTAAGGCCTTAAGCCCAGAACCCTCACAGATTTTTAGGTCCCGTATTGTAAAAAGTGCCATCTCCATGTTCTCTTTTGATTATAAAGGAGGCCACAGTGCTATAGAAATACTGTGAAAGTATCAAAAGTCTTAATCCACAGAGAAATGCACACAGCACAAATTCAGAAACTGCCTTTAAATGAGCTGTCAGGACTTCCGTACAGTTGTGATGTCACAACTATGCTATGTATGTATGTATGTATGTATGTATGTATGTATGTATGTATGTATGTATGTATGTATGTATGTGTATATATATATACACACAACCCCAAATCAGAAAAAGTTGGGACAGTATGAAAAACACAAATAAAAAAAGAAAGTAGTGATTTCTAAATGTACTTTGACTTGTATTTCATTGCAGACAATGTGAACACAAAATATTTCATGTTTTGTCTGGTCAACTTAATTTCATTTGTAAATATACATCCTTTCCTGTCATTCAGACCTGCAACACATTCCAAAAAAGGTTGTGAGATGAGCAATTTAGGGCTAGTAATCAGGTAAATTGGTTAAATAATGATGTGATTTGAAACAGGTGATGTCAACAGGTGATTGTAATTATGATTTGGTACAAAAGCAGCATCCAAGAAAGGTCTAGTCCTTTAGGAGCAAAGATGGGCCGAGGATCGCCAGTTTGCCAACAAATACGTGAGAAGATTATTGAAATGTTTAAAAACAATGTTCCGCAAAGAAAGATAGGAAGATTTTGGAGCACAATATGCTGCCTTCAAGAAGACATCTTTTCCAGCGACGTCCATGCATATTTCAACAAGATAATGCAAAACCACATTCTGCACACATTACAAAGTCCTGGCTGCGGAGGAAGAGGATACGGGTACTTGACTGGCCTGCCTGCAGTCCCGACCTGTCTCCAATAGAGAATGTGTGGCGCATTTTCAAGCGTAAAATGTGACAACGAAGACCCCGTACTGTTGCCCACCTTAAGACTTGTTTGCAGCAAGAATGGGACAAAATTACACCTGAAACACTTCATCACTTGGTGTCTTCAGGCCCTACAGGTCTTTTAAGTGTTGTGAAAAGGAATGGCAACATTACAAAGTGGTAAATGCTTTACTGTTCCAACATTTTTTTAAATGTGTTGCAAGAACCAAAATAGGAATTTTGTTTTTAAAAAAAAATAAAAATAAAAATCATGAGGAACACATTGAATGATGTGCTGTTGTATTGTCTGCAATGAAATACAAGTCAAAGTACATTTAGAAATCACTACTTTCTTTTTTTATTTGTGTTTTCCATACTGTCCCAACTTTTTCTGATATGAGGTTGTGTGTGTATATATATATATATATATATATATATATATATATATATATATGTATATGTGTATATATATATATATGTGTGTGTATATATATATATATATATATATATATATATATATATATATATATATATATATATATATATATATATATATATATAGTGCAAGAGGCTGCAAGGGCTTGAAATGGTATACATACAAATAGGACAGCACTTTGGGGCGACATATCACGTTACCTTGACAACACCAAAACATGTTACGTACAATTGTGGGTTTGGGACCTTTCATTTGACATGTTTTACTTTCTTCACTGCTAAGTCATTTAAGGGACAGACTGCCTAATGTCTTCCAGGCTCCTGCCTCACAGAGTGGACAAGAGGTAAATGTCAAACAATCAATTTACTTATTTTTGTCAATGCAGCATCATTAAGCAGTTGTGGTTGCTCCTCCCATGTCTGTTTACCTTCAGGGCTTCTCCTGGTAACCCCATATTTAACGTCACAACGTGAATTGTGGGTAATTCCCTCAGGCAAAATGTCAAAAGTGTGCGAGAGAGCCCTCATGCACTTGACGATTTGACAGTGGGACAGCTCTTGCAGACTTTGTGGAAAAGTGCCCCTAAATCCATTAGTGTGCACATTGGGATTGGGCCTGTGAGTTTAAAGGCTAGTCAGTTGACAAATCACAGGTGTCAATTAGATTGCTAGTCAGCGTCAGTTGGATGGAGCTACAACAGGTGTTTTTTAGACCTCTTCTTAGGGCGCGTTCCAGGCAACCCGTAACTCGTGTTTTCACACCCTTCTACCCATGAAAGTGCCCTGGAACGGCAGTCAAACCTGTAACTTACTACTCGTGAACTCGTACCAGATTGTTGTACTCCCACTTACAGTTTTGACGTCACACACACATAAACAACAATGTCGACCCTTTTTTTTATGCTGTACAGACGCCGGTGAATAACAGTGAGAAATATTAATAAATATGCAACCTAAAGTAATTCTGCATATTGTAATCAAAACAATACACATACGATTGTGTACTACTACAGGTTATGTTTATGAAATGAAGCCCAAAATATGATGCCGACTGGAAATCGCTAGCATCAGCTAATGCTAGCTAACGTCAACGGTAGTTAGCTGCTAGCTAACGCTAACGCTAGCAAGAAGGGTTTGTGGTGACTTTGCCTGGAACACTACCAAGTCGTAACTTGTGACTTGAAGTCGTAACTTATGGGCTAAAAAGTGAGTCTGGAACGCAGCATTAGGATAGAGGCTGTTTTTGAAACTGCATACAATACTAGCAGTGCATACTGGTTTGGCCAAAATGTAGCATGTAGTATGCAGCATGCAAACAAAAGCAAAATCTGCAGAATGCCAAAAATACCCGGGTGTTGTACTAGTAATGGTAATGTAGAGGAAGATTAACAGCTCTAGAGAATCCGCAG